>JABUQX010005307.1:0-7500 GCA_015478945.1 Trachelipus rathkii | reverse complement strand
TAGTACTTTACGCCAACTCAACGTAAGAGTAGATGAACACAGAGGTGTTTCCACACGCACCAACCTTATACTCAATTCCCCTTCACACTCCGCTATACGTGACCACACGCTCACACGCATGACCATTCTTTCAATCACACAAATTTTTCCATATTAACCCAAACAAAATCACCAACCAACCTAAATATTTTAGAATCTTTACATATTTCCGACATCAAACCCTCCCTCAACAACGATAGTGGCCTTTAACTACTTCTGCTTTAACCTCCCAGATGGAAAGTGCTGTCCGTCTTCACCTGTATTTTTGTATTTTCGAGTGTATAATACATTTCATTGTGAATAAGTAAGTTTTCCTCACGTGTTCGTTCTCTGTTTATAAAATAGCAGGCTAATTATAAGAAAATTTTAAAAGTTACCCTCATATAAGTTATAATACCACTTATTCAATTTATAATGTTGTTAGTATGATTTCAATACTACCATGATTGTTTTTGAGTTTCTAATTCTGGTTAATTTACTTTTGGTTTTTGTAACATTTTGTGTGACCTAATTAAAGAAATGTATGCTTTTTTGAATTTAAACTGCTTCAGATGTTTTAGTTTATAACAGTTAGATTATTTCATTTATTGTACTAGTTCTATTTTTATTTATTCTTTGTAGCCTGAAGATGGAATCAGTCGAGTTCCGAAACGTCGTTTATTCTTGTTAATAAAGATCTTCATGTGTTGTCTAAAGCCTGGTGTTCTTTTCGATTGTAAATTAAGAATTTCCCCACTACTAGAGTGGATCAAGATATATATATATAGTTATTATATTTATATAACTGACTCTATAGTTTAATTTTATATAATATATAATATATTATATATTATATAGATATATATATTATATTTAATATATTATTTTATAAAATATTAATTATTATATAAATATTTTGAATTATTAAATGCATATTACAAAAAAAAAATTAAATATTAATTAAATAAAATGTTATTGTATAATTATATTCGATTTTAATATTGTACATTTTTTATAATATGTATGATAAAATATGATTATTATAATATTAATTTTAATTATTATTATTTTATATTAAATTATAAAAATACTTTCTTATTTTATAAAGTAAATATATTTCAAGTAGTTTTTTGTATTGTATTAATTTTTTAATTATATAATAATTAAATTTTATAGTTTATATTTATAGATTTTTATACCTAATTCGTTTTTAACCTACATTACACTTATAAATTATAATAGTTATATGTTTCACTTAAATTGTTATTTCATTAGAATATTCTTTTATATTTTAATTTAATTATTTATAAAAAATAATATTTTAAATTCCAAATATTTTATTTAGACAATATTTTATGACATTTTTTAATATTTTAAACTTATTTATTATTATATTTATAATTTTATTTTATTATTATTATAAAATGTTTTATTATTAATATTATATTATAAAATATTTATTTTTATTTCTATTAATTGGAATAGTATTTATTTTTATTTTATATATTATTATTATCTTGTATATTCTTTTATGTATAATTTTTTAAATAATTTATTATAATTATTATTAATATTTATATATATTTTTTTTTTTTTTTAATTTAACTTTTATTAAACAATTATTATTTTTTAAATTATTTATTATTTAATTTTTATATATATAAATTTTATTTTAATATTTATATTTTATTTTATTTTTTAAAAAAAATATTATTATTTTTGTACATTATTATTTTTTTAGTATTATTATTTTTTTTAATATTATTTAAATTTATTATTTTTTTTTGGTTTATTATAATAATTCTAATGTATTTTTATATTAAAATAATAATATATTATAATATTTTAATTATTTTATCATTAAATTAATGTTTTATTTTTCTTTTAAAAATATATTATTTAAATTATCTATTATAATTTTATATATTTTGATAAATAACATTACAATTTATTATAATATTTTTTATACTAATTTTATTAATATTGTTATTTTTATTATATTAATTTTTATTAAAAAATATTTAATTATTATTAAATATATATTAAATTAAACCTTGTCCACTAATTATTTATTTATAAATTACTTGTGCAATTACTCTAGATAAGAAAAGTCTATATTAACTACCAATTTATGAATATTTTTTATTATTATAATATTTATGATATTAATTGTATGTTGTTACGCAATTATTATATTCAAATTCATCAATAATAAAATATTTTAAATTAATATTATAATTTATTTTATTTCTTATTTTTATTATATAATAATTTAATTTTATATTTTTTATAATAATTTATTTTTTTTTTTATATTTTAATTTATTGTATATTATATAATTTATTTATTTATATTCAAATATATATTTGATATATTAATATATATATTTAATTATAAAATATATATATTACAATTTTTTTATATTTTTTATTTTATTTAAATATATTTAATATTTTTATAAAATATTTTTTTATTAAATAATTATTATTTATAATTATTTTATAATAATTAAAAAATGTTTAGATATTTTATATATTTTAACATTTAATATTAGTATTTATTAATATACATATAGAGTATTATATATATATTATAATTTTAATAATTATTTTTAAATTATATAGATAATTAATTAAAATAAATTTATTTTTTTTTTTTTTATAATTAATATTTATAAATATATGTTTATATTTAATTAAATATTATTTTATATTTTTATTTTATATTAATTATTTTTATTTTATAATTTAATTATTACATATATTTTTTTATAAAATGCAATCATAAATTTTATTATTAATTATTAAATATTTTATGTTTAATAAAATAATTTAAAAATTATTAATATTTATTATTATTAAAATTTATTTTAATGAAATTTATTATTATAATTGTTTGGATAGGATTAGAAGTTTATTTAATTTATAATATATCTTATTATTTTATGATTTTATTTATATATAAAATATTTTATTTATTATAAAATTATAATTATTTAAATATATAAATATTATATATTTATTATCTATATTTAATATTATATTTAATATATTTGAAGTATATCTTTAAAGTTGAAATATTTATTTATATAAAATATATTTTTATTTTCTTTAGTATATATTAACATTCAATATCATTGATAAGTTATTATTTTATATATTTTAAATTATATTATTTATTTAATTTTAATAATTTATTTATTAATATTATGATTTATTATTATTTCTAAATATTTATATTATATATTATTATTTTAAAATATTTGTTACACTTCTATTATTTTTTATTTAGGTGATTTTTATATTTTATTTATTATATTGAATTATTATATTTATAATATATAAATATTTATATTATTATTATATATATTAGTGTAAAGGTATTCAATTAATAATTATATTTATTTAGTAATTGTTTATATATTGTAATTATGAATTTTATATTTAATCATAAATTTGACATAATGTTTTTTAAAGTCATTATTATTATTATTGATACTGTATTATCATTTTATTTTTAATATAAGCAACATCCTTTCCATTAATAATTAAATATTAATATTTATTATATAAATTAGATTATATATATTTACTATATATTTAATTTAAAATTATTATTCTATAATTTTTATTAAATATTACTATTTAAATTGGGTTCTATTATATTAAATTATATTCTAATTAGATCTTTTTAATTTTATTAATATATATTATTTATTATGATTTATATTTTATTTATATTATTTAATTTATTTAATTTTATATATTTTTGTAAATTTTTATATTTAATATTTTTTTTTTTTTTTTTTTATATTTTATTTTATAATAAAATTTTATTATTTTTTTTAGTTTTATACTTAAAGTTCTTTGAAATATTTTTAGTATATATATAATTTTTACAATAGTGATTTAAAATTATTATTATTTTATATTAATTAATTTTGATTTTATACGTTTTTAAAAAAAAACTATTTACAATAATTAATTATTTATAGTTTATATTAATAATTATAATTAATCTTAAATATTTAATAAAATTATTTTTTTTATAATTTAAATTTTTTATAACTAATTTATAATCTATATAATTTTTTAATCTTAAATTTTATTTATATTATTTTTTATTTTTATTTATTATTTAATATTTACATATTTAATTTCATTTAATTATAATTATATATATTTAATCGTCAGTAAATATAACTTTATTAGTATATATATATATCCTATATAATTATATTAATTTTTAATATTTAATAATTTAAATATTTTATTTGTAAACATACTTTTCTTTAAATATATATATAAACGAATATTAATCTTTTTATTGGATTTTATATATATTGATTTTATGTTATTTAAATATAATATATTTATATATAATATATTAATATAATATTAATATTATATATGGTCTAGATTATGGAAGAGAAAATTTCTTAATTTATTTAGTAGATAAAATAATTACTTTTGATAATATTTTATTTATGTTTAATATTATTTAAAATTATTTTTTTTATTATTAATTATAATAGTAATTTAATAATATATTAATTAAATATTTTTTTATATATTTAATCTAAAATTAATGTTAATGTTAAAATAGTAATTTATATTATAATTATAATTAATAATTTATTAATTTAATATATTTTATTATTTTATTATCGATAATAAAGTATAAAAATTAATATATATATTTATATAAATATTTTATATGAATATATTATATGATATATATTATTTATTATATTTTTTAATATATTTTGTATTTAATAAAATTAGAATACCTTTGAAAATAATATTATTAATATTATTTCTATTGTTATAAATTATTATAATAATTTAATATATTTTAATATTTATAATTAAATATTATTTATATTATTAAATAAATTAATATAAAATTATATATTTAAATTATTATTTACTTATAATTTTTTATATATTATTTATACTTTTATGTTTATTTTATTATTCTTTATTCTAATTATTTTAACATTAGTTATTTATATATACTTATATTATATATATATATATATATATATATAATATTATATATATAAACATATATATATATATATAAGTATATAATAGTATATATATATATATATATTATTTATATATATTATATATATATATAGTATATATATGATATATATATAATATGCGGATGATTTGGTTTTGTATGGCGAATCTGAAGAGAGTTTGAGAGGATTGGTAGACAGATTTGGCGGGTTGTGTAAAATGAGATTTGAAAGTGAAATTAGATAAGAGTAAGGTTATGGTTGTGAGTGGGGATAGTCCTCGTTGTGAAGGTATTTTAGATGGTGAGCAGCTGGAACAAGTGTCTGAATTTAAATATTTAGGATATATATGTTGGAAGAAAAGGGAACGTATGATGCCGAGTGTAGAAGGAAAGTTGTGAATGTCAGGAAGGTGGCTGGTGCAATTAAATCCTTGGTGAATGAAAAAGGACTAAGTTTTGAGTGCGCTAGAGTCTTACATGAGGGTATGTTGTTACATGTGATAATTTATAAAAGTGAGACTATGGTCTGAAATAAAGGGCATAGATGTAAAGCACAATGCATTGAGATGGACAATTTTAGTGACGTGTTAGGTGTGAGAAGAATTGATAGAATCAGGAATTAAAGAATTACAGAGTTATGTGGTGTGAAAAAAGGGGTATATGAGAGAATAAATGAAAGAACGTTGAGATAGTGTTTTTATGTGGAAAGGATGGATGATATTCGGTTGGTAAAGTGGATGTAATAGTGTAGTGTCTGGGAACACGGCAGGGAGACCGAAGAAGAAGTGGATTGAGTAGTAAGGAATGTCCTGGAGGAGAGAAATTTGAGTTTGGCAGAAGCGAGAAGAAATGTGCATAATAGGAGTTTTGTGAGGGCGTACGGCTGTAGCCCACCTGGGCCAAGGGATGAACCTACATTGACGATATGTCATAGTGAGGGTCCGTCCTTTCCGAAGCTCTAGGGTAGATTTTCTGACTGTGACGAGTTCTTACTAAAAGGTAAAACTCACTTAAGGCAGGCATTTCTTTTCGACTTGCGTCATTTTTTCTACTACATTTCTGTTTCCAGTGAATGCTACGCACCGTACCACCAGTCTTCGGGAGGGGAAAAGGTGGGATATGTTGATGATTATGCTGATATAATATATATGATATATATATATATATATATATATATGATATATATAAAGTATATATATATATATATATTATTATATATAATTAATATATGATATATATATACATTATATATATATATATATATATAGTATATATATATATATATATATTATATATATATCTATATATATATATTAATATATATATATATGATATATATATATAGAATATCTAAAGATATTTATATATATTATATTTATATATATATTATAATATATTATATAATATATATTATATATATATATATATTATTTTATAATTTATAATATAGAATTTCATATATATATATTATTATATTATATAATATATATTAGTATATATAAATATTATATATATATATATATATATATATATATAAATATATATATATATATATATATAATAATAATATATATTATATATATATATATATAGTATATATATATGATATATATTATATAATATATATAATAAATTAAATATATATATATATATATATTATATATATTTATATATATATATATATATATATATATATATAATATATATATTATTATATATTTATATAATATATAATATATAATATATATATAGTATAATATATATATTATATATGTTATTATATATATATATATATTATTATATGATATATATTATATATATATATATATATATATTATATAATATATATGATTAAATGCATTAATGATCGATATGTAACTCAACTTTTCGACGAACTTCAGAGGAATCTATTATTAGCTAAGCTAAAAAAATAAATATAAATTCACTTAAATAAAAAAAATAAAAACAATTAAACTTAAATATAAATCAATTAAAATATATAATATAAAACATTTAAATGGGGAATCTAATTATATAAGTAAAAAGTTACTTTAAAATAAGAAAAGGAATCCGAACGAGTGAAAATGATGAAAAACAAGAGAATCTACACGGCTTATGTTTGTTAAAATTAAAACGGAGGTAAAAGTCACAAAGAGTAATAGGAAGATGAATAAAATGAAATTTTATATATATATGTTGGAAAAGAGAGAGAGAAAAGAGAGAGAGAGAAGAGAAGAAGAGAGAGAGAGAGAGAGGAGAGAGAATGAAGAGAGAGAGAGAGGAGAGAGAGAGAGAGAGAGAGAGAGAGAGAGAGAGAGAGAGAGAGAGAGAGTCAAGTTGAAATAACAGTAAAATAGGAATGAATAATAATATATAATAATATAAATAAATAATAATAATATTTAAAAAATGAAAAAAGAAATTATAATAATATAATAATAATAATAATCTCTC
>JABUQX010005306.1:0-17560 GCA_015478945.1 Trachelipus rathkii | reverse complement strand
TTAGTATAAATAAGTATAGTATAAACCTGGGTAGGAGCTAACGTATATATACTTATTTTATATTTATAATAATTATATTATAAAAGTATATTAATTAATATATATATATATATATATATATATTATCTATATTATATTAATATATATTTATTAATATAATATATTTAAGTATATATATATATATAATATAGTATATATAACTATATATATATATATATGATATAGCTATTATGATATATATAATATATAATATATATATATTTATAATATATTATAATATATATATTATAATATAACTATATATATCATTATTAATATTAATATATATATATACTATATATATTATATAATATTAAGTATATACCTATATATATATATATTATATATATTATATATATATTGATATATATATATATTTATTATATATTATATATATTATAATATATATATATATATATATATATTAAAATTTATATAATATATATTATATATATACTATAATATATAATAATATATTAATTATGATATTTATATATAATATATGATATATATAAATATATAATATATATATTAGTATATTATATATAATATACTATAAATAAATAATATATATATATAATATATATTATAATAATTATATATATATATATATAATTATTTATATAAATATATACATATATAGTAGTATATTGCTGTATATACTTGTTATTATAAAAAAATGTATTAAACTATCAGGTATACAGCACTTTCGTTTCACTTATCCTTAACTGTAAATTGTTCACGTGTTGAGTTGTAGTCGTCCAGAACACTTTAAACATCAACTGATTAAACTGATATTATGATTTGATCAATCGGATTTCCCTTAATCGCTGTATGCTCGCCTTCTAAAGTGAGATTAGAAACAGACGTTTACGACTTGAATATTTCTAGCTCTGTTTCTATGTACTAAGTAACGGATAAGTAATAATATTATTCTAGAGATATCTGTTATTCTGTTATGTTGTTTAATTTCTGTTCATATTCATACTTGATATTAGCTATATATGCAGATGTTACGCGGTAGTGAGTACCAAGTATTTTGGACTCGGACTGGACTGATAGTTAAAGAATAGTTTAATTAATGAGATATATGCTGTTTTATATTTAAGAGTAGTCGGAGAGGTAAATGAAGTATATCTATAGGACTGTAGATCAAAATATTGTGATGATATATAACTCACGATAGCATCTCGAATATATAGTAAATGTGAATGAGTATGTCTAGACGTTGAGGTGGGAAAACATGGTACTGAATCAATTTAAAATGATGATCATATAGACGAGAACTGAGTTTGTCTTTGAGAGAGGAGAGCGTATTATATAAAAAAGAAAAAAATAATTACATAGACTATGTAAGCTCATGGAGAATTATATATTAATTTATTTGTTGTTTTATCTGTCTCTTATTTGTTGGCTCTACATTATTGCGAATTTCCACAACAACCCCATCTGAGCACACGACAATCTCCATGGCATACTCCTGGTGTTAATTTGTTTTATTATCTATATAGTTTATATAAATAGATATAGTCATCTATAATGTCTAACACACAAAACATTGAATGAGCCTTTTTGTTGTTTGCTGAAATCTTGTTGCGTGTAACAAAATTATTGTACTTTACAGTATATCCGAGGAATTTACAGATCTTAAATTAATATCACCTTCAGCATTCTATTCGCCATTCTAATTCTAGGTCATAATAAATCAACTGTTCAAGTAGTTTTGATTCCCTACTTATTCTATGTAAAACTATATCTATATAAGATTACAAGCGTTGCCATTGATTAGTGATGAGTTTATGATATACGAATCGCGATGAATACATCGCACAGAATCTCTCAGCTTCTGTTGTCTTGATCACACATGACATGAAATTAGATACTATATATCATACTATTATATACTCATGTTGATATAATTTGTTCGACTCAGGGTTCCTAAGATATGATTCGAACTCTGAATGGAATAAACGATCATGCCGTTAATAGCAATTTCTAGGGATAATATCATTTGGCACAAAAAAGCTTCCTTTTCAGCTGTTTTAAAAACATTTCGGCAGCGAACAGATATCTTGCTTATTATAGTGATGTCAAATAATACACGCGGACAAACACGAATATCTTCCTATGTTCAACTTGTTTTCTATAGATATAGATTGCGGGAAATATCAGCGGAGTGACTTTCATTTTAAAACAAAGATTGTTCTTAAAACTGATGTAATCTTCGGGCAAATCAAGTTTGACCCTTAGCACTTTATTTTTCTCAGGTCACTTTATATAAAATATAAACTTAATCGTGATTTTTTAAGCAAAGCCACACAGAGTCTCTAACACACACATATCTACGATACTATGTGTTCTAATACTTTACACACACTCATCTTCTATATCGCTCAAAAAGGCACCAAACTAGTAACTGACACAATATTCACTTTTTTTGTGTAATATGATATTCGTTTCTCATAAAAGCATTGTCAATAATTCGACAATGCTAGTTAGGGTATAGGTTAATAATGAATATTCTACAACGAAATATCGCTTTAAACTCTGTTTCTGAGAGTTGTCTTGATTGCTCTCCTTATTTGAAATACGTACCAGCTCTTTTCTCACGCTCGCTCAAACTCAGAAGAAGTAACTTTCCTATTTTCCAGGTTTGTCGCAATACTATAAATATTGTTATATCGGCCAAAACAGAACTGTTCTGCACTTCAACTCCTTTTCACGACAGTTGTTCTAATAATTGTATATTTCCGCAGCACAGACTGTTGATTAACAGACATCTATAAAGCACACTCTTTTCATACATCTCCCTCACTCTTTAACTATATGAATAATCCATTAGGATATAAGGGAAAGATCATTATATATATATATATATATATATATATATATTCTATATATAATATGGAGTATATATATATATAGTATCTCACTACTCTCTCTACCTATTTTATATATATATATTATAATATATATATTATATAATATATATATATATAATAGGCCTCTCTCACTCGCTCTACTCTACAATAGTCTATTAAAGTTTCGTATAATCTCTCTTCTCTCTCTCTCTCATCTCTCTCTCTCAACCATATTTTGCTAGTCATATGATCTAATGATGGGAGATTTCAGTGGTGATTTGCATGATTCAAAGTTCGAAATATTTTTAAAATAATTTATTTCAAAAAATCACAATTATATCAATTAGAAATTTAAAAAAATAAACTATCTCAAAAAGTAAGACACTTACAGAAAACGCAATTAACCATATTTGAATCCAGCAGTACACTCACACGCAAATTATTATTAAAATGTAAAAAAAAAAAGGAAAACTATTTCTACACTCTCCAGCCATTAATGACTCTCAAAAATGCAGACTTCGAAGAGCAAAAAAATTACATAATTAAAATTTATATTCGCTTCAATGTTTTGTTTTTTTTCCAAATATGTAAAAAAAAAAAAATAAGAAAAAATTAAAAAAAACAAAAAATCTTAAAAATATAGGAGCCGACAGGGGACAGAGGGGGAGAGAAGAGATATATAAAATACCCCGTTACTGGGGGAGATGCGGAAGGAACCCCCGCGCACAACCATAATCCACAGAGAGAACGGGGGGTTAGACAAACGGGAGGGGCGGGGAAACTAGATCCTAACCCTGATCAGATATGACACCACACCCACCCCCAGTACCGGAAGGTTTCCGAGAGACCCGCCTAAGAACTCCTGCCAATCCATACACACACAACACTATATGCCGTGGTTACCCTTGCGGGTATTTCCACCTGAAAATAGAGAATTGAAAAAAAAAACAGATCAACAGAACAAATACTAATTGTAATCTTTCTTTGATGGAAATCAAATTTCTTCAGTAAATAATTCCTCATATTTGATTTTTGAATCTATGATCAACAGATACAAAACCAATTCATCTTTCTCAAATATTGATTTTTTGAAACTAATTACTAAACAAATACATATAAAAAAAAAAAGCAAACAAAAATCAAACACACTCCACCGCGAGCTCTTACAAGGAACACTAACAGGCTCCTAATATAATACATAATCAATACATAATAAATATAGTATATATATATGTAATATTATAATATATATTTTAGATATAAAAAATATAATTATAATTCATTATATATATATATATATAAAATATGATATATTTTATTGTAGAAAAGACAATTAAAAAATTAATTCTCTGCAGATGATCATTTTGGTATATTATTGCCAGAGAAGAGAGCCGCATCTATTTTCATTATTGTTTAATAAGATATAACGACCCAAATGGTTCAATTTAAGAAGTGTTACTTTTTTAAACAATCTGGATGGTATCAAAAAGAGTTACCTAGATTTCAGAGCTTGATTTTTAGTTGCAAGCCCAGGGGTAATTGACCTAATTACTGATCGGTTTCTGAGGAAGCTAAAAGAAAATAAATCATCTTTTGGTCGATGACCCTATTGTGTCACTAAAGAATGCAATGAATCTCCTCTCCAAAATCGAACCCCAGATTTTATATTCCTAAATATTCTAAGAGCTCCATGGCTTTCTCTGTTTATCTTTTAATATATTTAAAATTTACTTTTTAAGTTTCAATTAGTCAAATTACAAGAATTAAATGTTAAGCTGTATTTCAATACATACTTATAAGTGGCTACGTGTAGTGGACTATTTAGCTAATAGACATCTTGGGATACACAAACTGGATAAACCTCGATCGCAGAATTAACGTATTTAGCAGCAACTAAGAAATTTAGAGCAAACACCCTGCCTCGTTTCTCAGACATTACTTGAACACAGTAGAAAATCAGTTTCTGAATTGTTTAAATAGATCACAGAAGATAGTAGCTCAGAAAACCAAAGTGATCCTTGCAATAAATATAAGAAATTTTTAAAGAACGTTTATACTGATAAAAATTGTAAAGGTAGAGAATGTTTTTTTCTTTTTTTTATTACATTATTGACATTATCGAGGGCTAGAGTGGAAACTATAATAAGGGAAGATATTTGTTAAGATAATATAGATAATTATTTAGATAATTTTCTACCGATATTATTGCATGATTGATGTTTTCCCTAAAATACTAATAGAACTTTTTTATTTTAGAGTTAACACCACCGCTCACGGGCGGAACCCTATTCAAGGAGGGGTGTACTCAATTTACGTCTGAATAAGACGAAGTTAGGTCCAAGGAGAGAAAAGCTCCAATTCTATATTTCTTTGGGTCTGTATTACCTTTACCTCAATTAAAAAGGCGATAAAAATGTCTCTAACTTCAGTTATGCTTGATACATCATTTATTTATCTTTTATAGCTAAAAAAAAAATATATCTAGTTGTTTTTATTAACTATTCTTTAATTTTTTCATTAAATTCTCCAAAATTTATCGAAATTAGTAGGGTCACTGTCATAATAATTGGAAAAAGATTTAAAATCTGTTTAAATTTTTAACACTTTTTTTGGACGTATTTAGCTTTATAGAGCAAATATAAAACCTGGATGAACCGGATGAGATAATATTTAAATAATATTGCTTTTATTTGCCAGTATAATTTTTCTTATAAAATTCAAAAATATAATATCAGAGGTAAAATTCTTTGTTTGAAACTAGTTAAAAAATACAATTTTTTTTTTCATTTTTTCAAATTGTATTTTTTGCTTAAAATAATTTCATATTAAAAATTAATTTACATTTTAAATTTATATTTTAAAATTTGTTCCAACATCAACTTTGTTATTAAAATTCATGTATTTCGCTACCCCTGATTAACTGTAAGATGACTGGCTTACGTGTTTGAAGATAGGTTCGATTGGTTATGAGGACCCCTAAAAGATACTTAATATAGGAACTTTTTCCTCCTCTAGTTGAGTAAAGTCCATGAGGTATAGACATTTAAAATAAGAAAAGAATGAGCAAAAGAAAAATGCTGGAAAAAAGTAAATCTTCGACAATACACTATTATTGAGACTGATGTTAATCAGAAGACACTCGCTAACAACTTATTTTGTCACACGGTATTTATTTTTACATTAAGTGGAAAATTACATCTAAAAATAGTCTCTTTTAAAATATTATATGATTAATATTAATTAATTAAATTTTTTTTGTAATCATAATCCACACAATCATATGAAATTATATTTGAGAAAAAATATTCAAAAAAGGACAATCTTCATATTATAAGCCTATACTGCTTCTTTTAAATTAAATATTAGTGGCTAAAAGATGAAAAAATTTTTTTGAATGTTATTTAAAAATATAATTAATGTAAAATAATTTTAAAAATTTTAATTATAATAGTCAAGAGTGTCATAATAGCAAGCAATGACAAAATAAATATTTTTTGATAAAAGAAATTCATTTGGGAGTTTCTTATAATTTTAACACCTAGTACCTTTCAGATTTGCATAGGCCATTTTCTAACTGGACAGATTTGTCCAGTAATGTGAGAACCCGAAAGGAGGTTTAAGCGCAACTTTCGTTTAAAATAAAAGTTACCCCTCCAAAACCAAACGGTTCTAATAACTGGATATTTGAAAAAAAATTAAGCAAGGGAATATAGAAGGAAGAAACCGGAAAAAAAATTTCTCACCACCCCTGATTTTACGCCTCAACTGGCTTTTACTCCTGGATTGGCCAGAGAAACCCAAGCCCTACGATCGGTGAAAAATACCAGGAGTTTTTTGGAGGAGATAAAAATATTCAAAATTTTAGAACATCGCGGAAGGGATTATGGAAAAAAATAATAACCTGGGCCCAATTCCCAAGTCAACGATTATAAACCAAAAGGGCTCCCCCCCTTTATGGAAGAAGTCTGAAGGGCGTTCTTCGGAGTGTTCAAAAAAAAGCAATTTTCATTCAATATATTAGTAGCCAAACCGGCCAAGGCCCCCCCAATCCGGGGCCCGATCCAATAAGGTCCAGAAGTAAAAAGACCGGCATAAGGCCAGTGGGATAGGATCTTTGGGAAGGGAAATGAAAAAAGTATTAATAAAAATTAGAAAGGATAAAAGGGAATTTATGTATATGGTTTTGTTAGGTGCCAGATTAACCGAATTAAGGGTGGCCCGAGCAAGGGATGAATGTTATTATAAAGAGAAGAGGGACTATGGTGTGGAAAATGATTAGTTCCCAAAGTGTGGTCCAAGAATTGTGGGAGGAACGATTCCAAATGTTGTGATAGGGGTTCTTAATTAAGTTCCGCTCCAGATTTCGTTTTAAAGAAATAACTTGAATGGATTCGGGTTCCCTTCCTCCCCCACCTAAATAATTAGGGTTTATGAGAGGGGGTAACCCCTCCCCAATCCATTCCAAGTGTTTGGTGGGGGCAGTTGATATCCCCCTAAATAGAAAGGGACCTCCCAGAGGCATTTGATTGAAGAAAACGAAATGTTTATATATATTAATATAACATATAGTTATTTTCATTTTTGGTGATAGATAATATATATATATATATATATATTATATATGAAGTATTGAAAATATATATAGTGTATATATAATTCAAAAAATTACAAAATATAATATAACTAAGTATATAGTAGTACATTATTAGGTGCACACATGATATATCGATTTAACTTACGTAAAACTGTGGTGTGTGTTATTGAATATTAGATTGACAGATACAGGGTGTGCAAATACTTTCTGTTTGCCTTTGCTCACATTTGATTTAAATTAAGGCATTTGCAATTGAAAATGAAGGGGTGTCACTGCACAATGTAAGTATATGTCCTCCTAAATATCACATCAGCGCAAATGTTGTAAAGTTTAGAGTCGATATATGTTAAAGATAATAGTAGATAAGGTTTAAATGATAGATAAAATATATAATTTATTTAATTAAATTATAATAAATAATAACCCGATATAACAGAGGTGAGTGTATAAGGCTAATTTATTTTCGAATAATTATTTATATAGAGTATAGTAGGTAATAAAGTTATTATATTTTCAGTGGTAATAGTATATATTTCCCTCACCTGAATATGGATGATTAAAATAACTAAGTATTTAAAATTAATTGACGCTAATGGATAATTAAAAAATAAAAGGAACAGAGAAAATAATTCTAATGTCAAAAGTATTTAAATCAAAACTAAGAAGTAATCAAAAAAGCTTATCGCTTATATTTACTTTAATAAAAATAAAATTTACACAAAAAATTAAATTTTTCGCCCATGCGCCTCCCGATTAAATGTGTCCGTTTTGTTACGTTTAGCTACGTCGTCTATAGTTTAGTATATCCAATGAGGAAATAATATAGATTTAAAATTTAAATATTTTAAAAATTCTAACAATCTAAGGAGTCATTCCTGTACAAGATCCATATTGAGCGTAAACACAAGCCGCTTAACTTTAAGCCTCTCAACCCCTGTCAGAGGGGATTATAAATGACTGAGCCCAATCTGAGATTAATAATATATAGAATAAGTTTAGTTAAATAGGTGGGGGGAATAAGTTATATGATAAATATAAACGGAAGTGTATTTTGTATGATGATAGTGAGAGGGGGTATATAAATAAATAGATATTACTTTATATAAAAGTACCTCACCAGTTTATATATAGTATATAGGGGGTATTCCTTACATATATAATATACAAAGTGAGTGATAATAATAGTCATAATATAAAATATATAAATGTATTAAATTTCTTATATATCAAATATTTTAATATGGGGCATGTTACTAAGGGAAACGTCAGCTGGGCGTAAGGTGAAATGTAAATTGATTTAGTGCATGTTAGATTTTATTCGGCAACTTATAAGATGTTCGAGGAAACATTAGATGTTACAAGTGTCATAGTCTACAAACATGGTTACAATTATTTCTTAAAGCGGTGTATGGTGTAAAAAAGAGTAGAGTTTAGCAATAATAAAATAAATTAGGCCGATACGGGTATGGAGTTAAAATCATTATGTATTATATATAATATAATTATATAAATAAAATAAGTATATAAATATGTAATATAATAAATATATTATATAATATAAATAATATATATATAATAATAATAATAACCAGTGTTAATAACGAGCAATAATATATTAAATAATATAGTAAATAAATATATATATAAAATGATACTAAAACTATATATACCAAATATAATAATATATAATTATAAAGTATAACCCAATAGTATATAGTATAGTAGAAAAATAATATGAGATATATATATTATAGGGATAAATAATATATATAAAATATAAATAGCCGTATTATATTATTATACCCCCCCATAAATAATCACCTATTATATAATGTAATAGCCCAAGTATTCTTGAACAAACTTAAATTCATCTCCAAGGTCTTAACATAGTGTCAGCTTCCAGTTATTTAGAATTATATAGCAGAAGAGTGTATGCAATTTTATTGAATCTTTCTTATTTTTCAATAAATCAATACTCCTGTTCAACAGTGTTTTTATTTTAATATCATAAAGTTTACCAAGACTTTTATTTTCAAATAATATAAACAATTTTATTGAATCTTAGCTAAAAGAGTGTATATGGGGATATATAAAAAATTACCATGAGATATAAATATATAAGTATTTACTAAATAAAATATAATATAACCTACCAAATCTTTCGTAGTAGCCCCCTCCACTAATAATCTAAAACTCTCATAATAAACTATACACCTCTACCTACATAACTAACTATAAATACCTATAAGGAAGGTATTAGTATATATACTTGTACAATAATTTTTAAAATAAATAGTAGAAGATAATGAAATAGAGTTGGCAACTGTACTGAAAATTGAATGAATATAATAATAATATATGATATAAATTTTATGGTAGAAAGACAACTTAGCAAAAATTATTACAAAGAGTTACAATTTTATTGAATACTTTCTTATTTTCCTCCTATATCCATTCATTGAAAGCCAAAGCAAATTCCTCTTTGATGAAATGATATTTTCTTCAATTTTCCCTCATGCACCAGAAGAATATTTTTATTATCTTTTTTTTCTTAATTTAACTCTACTATGGTTTGTGCAATCTACTAATTGATTCTTCTTGGTTTGAGCACGAATGGCTTTTAACTTGACGTTGTTCCTGCCACCATTTATCTTATTCCATATATAACTGTAGACACCTTAAACTTTTAGGTCATTACACAGTTACAGTTGTACAACAGACTTGAAATAGTCATTATTGAACCATTTTACTGAGTCATAACCAACATGGGCGCTTTCGTGTTGCTGTAGAGGTTAAAATGTTTACGTGCATAAACTACTAAAAAGGACATAACGACATTGTTTTTTAAACCGAGAATACTTACCAGAAAATAAAATGGTTTGCAGGAATTGAAGAGTAGGTTATAGATAGGTTTTGATCTGGCTTCACAGCTTAAAAGATTCCGAAATCTATTCCCTCAAGTGTGTCAGACACAGACATAACTTTCCACGCAGTTATTATGATAGATCTAACGGACATTCCTTCCTATCCTCTAAATATTTTACTGAAGCTTTTAACAATTCGGCTGGCATCCAGCTAACTTATAAAACAACCGGGGCTCAAACAGGCTCCATAGGCTTCCAAAAAAAGTTCATTATATAAAAAAAACACCCAAAATCCTGAAGCTAAAATTTTAAAACACCTTATCTTTTTATTTATCATTATTATTATTATTATTATTATTATTATTATTATTATTATTATTATTATTATTATTATTATTATATGGACATTAAAAGTTAAGGTGAAGGAGGGGTTTGAAAGTAGATATATATAAGATTATATATAAATAAATATATAATATAATTAATCTTCAATAAGAAAATAATTATATATATACAAAGATATATTTATATATAATGATAATAAAATAATATATAATGATTATACTATTATATAAAATAATTATAAATATAAGTTTACATAATTAAGTATATTAAAAATTTCTAAATAATATATATTAATACTAACACAGCAATAAAGGTGACGTTAATGTTAAAGATTATTATAGAATTATCGTATAGTTTAAGTGTCTGATAGATGTAAAGGATAAAGGGAGAAAATAATAAAAAAGTTTGGAATTTTATTTATCTGAATAATAATATATATATATAAATTAACTACTAGCTTTTATGTTTAGTATGTTATATAAACTAAATATAGTAAAAATATATAGTAATATTATATATAGTATAGAATAGGTATCTGAGTACTACTATATAGTATAAGTATATATTCACTCATAGCCCAGTAAGTATATATAAAAATAAATAATATAATAAATTATATGCTCTCTCACCCTTTTATTAGTCATTCCTCATTTATATATATCACTAAGTAACCCTCTCTAGGAACCATCCAACTAGGAAAGTTACCTAAAATATATAATAATGAGCCGATCATCATATAATGGTGTGGAAACTATACGAGTAATAAAATATAAATAATACCACTAATAATATAACTACTACGATGAATATTAATACTTAGCCCGGGTACACCTACCCTATAATAGGTATATAATATTATAATATATAATATAATATATGGTATGAGGAGTTATATAGACACACTAAACGTTGTCACAGATATATATAGTAATTAGATTAAAAAAACATCAAAATTTATAAAACTTTTAATATTATGTGTTTTTATTTAATATATATATTATATAATATATTAATAATATAATATTATATATAATATATAGTAAATATAATAAATAATATATTATAGTTGTATATATCATTCATAGATAAATAAAATTAATAAAATGATATATAAAATATATAATGATAATAAATATTTTGAGAGAATAATTATAATATATATATATATTAATATATATTAGTATAACAATAATATATATTATATTATATATATATAATAATATATATTAATATATAATATAATTAATATATATATATAATAATTAATAAGAATAGATAATATAAATACTAATTAATATATAAATATATATATTATTATATATAATTATGATAAATATTATATAATTTAATAATATATTAATATATTTAAATATATAAGAAATATAATATAAATTAGTATAAAATAATGTAAAATAGAAGTAATTCTTTTATATGATCTAAGTGTCGTTTTAAAACAAGTTAATATATAAAAATCCGAACGGTCATTTTTAGGTTTTTTTGTATTCATTTCTTAAATCTATCATGTAATGATAAGTAGTATATGTAGAGTAGTTAAGTAATATTAATTAATAATTATTATTGATTAAAACGAAAAGAAAGGGAAAGTATAAAGAATTTCATTTGTAATGATAAGAATGACGTTAATTACCAAACCTTCTTTCATCAATTAAACACGATAGAAAATCATTAATACCTATATATTACTATTTTTAGTTATATTATTATTATATATGTAATATTTAGAGAGTGTTTAATAGTCTGAGAGATTTATATTGTAGAGGTAGAGATTTTCACTATCCGAGCTGAGTTAATGCGATAGTTATAAATACATTATGTCTAGTCAGGTAATGCTGATTATATAGGTTAAAGTTTTTATTAGGAAAGGTTTATAACCACAGGAACTTAAGACATATATATATATAAATAGTTAATATATAATTATATAATAGTAATTTAATAAATTATTAATAATATATATAATATATAGTTATATTATGTAATATTATATATATATATAATTTAATATATATATAATTATAATAATTAATATAATATAATATATTATATATATATCATATATGTATTAATTATACCACGGAATGACTACGAGTTAGTACACCGAGGACGCTTAGAAACACCCAATGCTATATTTGCATCCTATCACCAAAACCTTTGATATATCCTTCCATATATAGAACCGTACACACTCATCTGAAATGCTAATAATTTTTAAGATTGTGTGCTCTAGACTTGCATTATTGGGAAAAAAGGTTTAATAATTTGAGATATAAATAATGCTTGAAATATATCAAATAATTTTCTATAATGTTGAGAAAAAAATAAAAAGCTTTTTATTACTGAGCCCTTTATCTCAGGGCAGGGTTTGCTTCTCACTTAGTTATTGGACAGAAAATTACTATTAAATTTTACTGATATAATGTAATCGCTACATAATAGCTTAACATTTGTGAAAGGAACAATTTATGCTAAGAGATATTCCTGAAAGACGATACTTCTGGCAAAAAGAATAATTATTGAGTAAAGAAAACTTTTACCCAATATAATCTACACGTCCAGCCAAACTTCATATGGATCTTTATGATAGATTTCACCTCAAAGCTTTTTTCGCATTATATTGTAATATTTTTCAGGATATCACAAATGGAGACCTAAGAGTGTCTTTTATGTTAACACATTAACTGAGGATACAAAACACTTCATCGCCTTATATGCATATATGAAAGAGCAAATAAATTATAACATACATTTGAGATTCGAGTCAAATGAATTATCTTGTCATTAACAGTGAAATTTGATTAAATTGTAGTACAGCTTTAAAATACTCGCGTCCAGCAGATGGATGATTTTTCTTGATCTTTCAGCAGCAGATTCATCACCTTAGAGCACCTAATTCATTATTTTAACCCTTCTTGTGAAACACTGATTATGGTTCAAGAAATTTGGTTTGTTGTTTCATGTTAGGGGAATTTAAGATAAAAGTCACTTGTTGTTATTCTTGTAGGTGACTTCAATATATTCCTATTTGTAAGAGTTGGATTTATACTAATTATTGATCTATCTCCTAATCTTACCTGTTCTCTGTTACAATCTTGATTAAGTCCTTACTTTTAATATATATATATATGAATATAGTATTAAGATATTAATAAATTATATAATATATATATATTTAATTTATTAATAAGATATATATATGAATATTAATATTATTAGTATAATTATATATATTAAATATAATTATAGATTAACAGATAAATAATTATAATATAAATATTTAATTACATAAAAATAAATATAAAAAATAAATAATATTTTAATATGATTATATATTATATATATATATTATATAATAATATTAATATCAGAGGTATGTAGAGTCGTATTATTCCGTCAAATAAACGTTCTCAGCAAATTACCGCTAATTGCGGAACTACCAAAAAAAATTGCGTGGAAATTGCACGAGTTGTCGAATAATTTGAGAAAAAAGTTGCGGGTAATTGATTGTTAGAAACGTAATTGCCATAAAATCATATTGAGCCTGGGAATTGCGAGGAATCGAGCCTAATTCACCGACAATATTATAGAAGGACTGAAAACCTCCTAAGATATTTTTGTTTCAATTCCTTAAATTTTTATAATAAACATAAAAAGTAACACTCTCTTTTTAAGCGTTTATTAATTAGTCTTATAAGCAGTTAATGTTATCAGAAAATTTAATTTCCAATAAATTTAAGTAAAATAATTCCATTTAATTTGGAACTGTTACTTATCGTAGATATCATAAACAAAGTGATATTAAGATATAATATAATAGTATTAATTTATATAATAATATATATATATATATAAGTATTATATATTAATATATATATTTATTATATAATATATATTATATATAGTATAATGGTTAGTATGCATTAGTTAAATAGAAGTACAATAATAGTAAGTACTATATTTAGAAGTTTTATGGATCTACAAAAAACTATTTTGGGCAAAAAATTTGTTGGAATCTCCTGTTGTCCGCAAATGATGAACTTTTGTGAACTGATTACTAAAACATTATTATGCAGGTGGCCATAAAAAAAAAAACTTCCCGCACCAACCGTTCAGTATCAGTGTGTCACGAGATCTGTAATGTTACGGTGCAGTTTAGTGATCCCCTGTAGCAAAATACACCACACAAGGTAGATCCTTATAAAATCGCTCAGGATTATTTATTCTTTCGCGATTAATGATTATTTATAATTTTATGGGATAATATGAGTTGGAAATGATTCTCAACTTATGACCAAGAGGACAATCCGCGCGCTCTTCTTCATAACACCAGGTTATAGAGAACATACACATGCGAGCTAAGGTGTAACTTGTTGTCACAAAAATCTCTTTCAGAGATTAAAATAATGAATCATTGATTATTGCACTGGAAACTCTTTCAGAGAAATACTAGAACCCTGTTCCCTAAACACCATAGTCTGATCAACAGGGTCCGTTTGGCGAGCTGTTATTAAGGAAAAGTATGTGAAAGAAAGTGACTTCCGGTAAAGCAATCTAGAATTGCTTCATGCAGTGAAATTGAGAAATATAACGTCTTTCATAGTTTAAATATAAAACGAGCTGTTTTAACGGCAATCCAAAAGCGAGTGTAAGGGCAATCCAAAAACGAGTGTAATGGCAATCCAAAAACTAGTGGAGGTTGAAGATAACATTTGATTGGATGAAGATGGTTTGAGAACTCGTACAGAATATATTTTTAAGTAAGAAATTTAATAAAAAAAAAAGAGTCAAAAGAGGGATTTATGCGCAGTTTTCCAAATACAATACAACTTAATAACTTTCCTCTCAATAAAACACCATCTACCATTCATAGGTTTGACCTATTTGAAGCATACCAACACGATGAACATATCATCCCTCCATATAAACAATCTATATTACTTCGTAGAACATCATTACATAGTAAAACTAAAATGTAGTCTGATCAGATTGATAAGCTTAAGGGCGTGTTAGGTGTGGCAACAAAGAAGGACTCTCGCAATAGTACTACATGACAATACTTCAGTCCATTCTTAAACTATACATCATGCATCACCTGCCTTGGCACCCACAATATCACAATTAGAAAATTCATGAAACTAGAATAACAGCGCTCAAAACTCAAAGATCCTCTCAAGAACTATACACAGGTTTCCCTTTCCACCACATTTCATCCAAACAAGTCTTACTAATGGAAAACAATAAAGTTCTCCCATATTAAAGCCCATGTCTTTGACATGGATAGGCTATCAATTTGGTAATAGTAAATTATACTTCTCATAGTGTCCAACCCCTACTATCAAACATTACAGAACCGCCCTTGCACTTAGAAGGAAAAACAAATCACACCAAGACCGCTTACCCGCGCTAACCGCCAGACAACTCTTTAGTCAAATCCACATTCCATACCCAATTAATACCAAAAAAGATGATTTCCTGAGTGATCCAAATATAACAACCCAGAGACTTTCAAGCAGTGTAGCCATACTCAAACTATCATCACTACTTGCAGACAACAATCTTGTGGACCTATCAATATATACTATAATATAAGTATATATATAGTAATATAATAAGTATATATATAATAAATAATATATATAATATATATATATATATATATCAATAATATATATATTACTATAGTATATATATATATATATATATATAATATATATATTAATAATACATATATATATAATACATATATATATATACTATATATAATATATGATATGATATGATATAATATTATAGTATATATATATATATATATATATATAATATATATATATTATACCTATCATATATAGCTTACTATATATATATATATATATATATAATATATATATTATATATATATATCTAATAAGTATATATCAGTATAGATATTTAAATTTCAAATATATTAACTATATATATTAGGAGGATGGAAGGCCGGTATAATCGGACAGACTATCCGGTATACCGAGCACTATCCACGGTCACAGTTTTTAGACCTTCGGTATACCGAGCCGGAATGATCAATTGTCTATCCGGCCGTGCATAACCACTGATAATTATCACATTCCCTAGTAGGTCTCTTCCTCGTTGGAGGAAATTATTTTCAAAGATCAATTTTTAGAAAAAATCTATATATATACTATATATAATAATATATATATACTATAATATAGTATATATATATACTAATACTATAATATAAATATACTATCTTTAGACCTTTACAGAACTTGATTGTGAGCTGTACGGAGGTACCAATGTTAATATTATCATTTATTTCATCAAATTACTATGTCTATACTGCTACCAATAACCATTTTAAGTCTGAGAATTTCAGGATGGCGATCCGTTCAAGTAAAATTATTATTCATCTATAAATCCCTAAGACTTAAAGAAAATTTGCAGTAGTATGAAAAGATAAAAGAATAAAAAATTTTGTTGATTTCAAACATTTAATTTGAATTGACATATTTAAAGCACTTGACCAGATATGGTAATATATTTACTTATTTTACAAAAACTCTTTATAAAATAGCCGAACTGCAAAACAAAAAACAACGACTTATTCGCGCTGTTGCTGCCCAGAACTATCACAAGCATGCCGCCAACGTGTAAAAATTTGTGCGTACAGTAATAAATAAATGTTTGGCCAGTCCTCCAACTTCGAGGCATTCCACAGATTTTTTTGCGATTAGTCCTCTACAGTTACGGAGTTAGCGGAATTAAATATGGCGGAATGGTATTAGACATTCTCTAAACTGCATTCCGCAAACATTTTGCAAATTAATCGATGCTCTCTA
>JABUQX010005304.1:5000-22500 GCA_015478945.1 Trachelipus rathkii | reverse complement strand
TTCAAGCTCGTCAACTTTTCCGTGGAAAGTGAAAGACTTCAGAATTGGAGGATCATTATTCTCCTAAAAAAATCGGGATGCCACTCGGAAACGAGAGAAATGTTAATGTTTTTGCTCATACAATTAAAGTCAGATTTAAACTACAAATAATAATGATAATTTTGCTTCAAGATCTTACTTTTAGAATTAAAGAAGGAATTGTTTTTTTAAAAAAAAAGGAAATTTTTCATTTATTGTAAGATTTTTAATATTGCCTTATTTTTCAGTGCGTTAAATAAAATAAAAAAGGTAATTAACTATTATTTAAAAACTTTAGCATAGCAAAGATAAAATATAAGAGATTCTATAACATTAATTTATAAAGTTTTAAAAATTGTAATGTTAGTTGAATTAGCAAAATTAGGCATATATATAATATAATATTATATATATATATATATATATAATTAATTAAATTAAATATGTTATTTTATATATATTAAAATTAAATTATAATTAAATATTAATATTATAATTAACTATTAAATTAATAATTAAATTATTAATAATTAATTAATAATTATAAATATAATATATATATATATTATATATAAATAAAATGTATAATTATATATATATATATATATTATTATATATATGTATATATTAATATATTAAAGGGAATTTTAGAATACGGTGAGAATCGGTAAATCGGAATTCCGAGTAAATCATGAGGATTCATAGGATATACGGCACTATTGTAACTGGGTATCGGAATCGTGAAAAATCGGCATCTGGCATGCGAAATTTAGATGAATACGTTATCCACCTAATCAGCTTTAAATATTATATATAAATGATATATATATATAATATATAATATATATATAATATATATATAATTAATTATATATATATAATATATATACTATATATTAATATATAATATATATATATATATATATTAATATAAATATATATATATAACCCATTTTGCTTATATATATTATGTATATTGTATAAGATCAATTCCATGGTATATATCAACCTAATTGAGTTTACGCCTATTACTGTTATGTCAGTCATTTCATATCCGCACTTCATCCTCTCAGACAACATGATATCATATATAATACACATACTTATATCTCAACACCCCTCTTTACTATGATTACAAATTCATCTTACAGACATCCCTATCCTACGTTATTATATTAATCCATTACTGTGAGTAGGTATGATAATATATATGATAAATAATTTTGTCTATCAACATCGTTTATAATTGTCTATTACTAGCGTATACATATGCTAGTATAAGGAAGGTACGTACTAAGGACTCTATATATATATAGGTTGGTAGTATTATGATGTATGCGTCTACGTAATATATATATAATACTTATACTTACCATCATATCTTGTTGCCTATAAGGAATGCTAATGCATGCTCAGGAGAATAGGTTTACGTATAATATATTAGATCTGACTAATAGTAAGCAGCCCTTCTATCCATCGGCTGAATAAACACTGCGTATGAATCGTATATATCTATGTATATTGAATAATATTGTACAGAGGAAGTTAAATGTTGAGGATAATAGATTTGATATATATGATAATATAGTGAGAGAGTTGATAGGATATTATGTATATTTAAGAAGGGTAGCAATTTTTGATTTGCTCTATCTTAGTGAACTAGAAACAAAGATGGAAAGGAAATACGGTGAAAATATAGTAATGATGTATTAGATATATATATATATATATAGTGTTGATAGAATAATTGTAGTTATTGTTGTTTTAGTTAGTTATGCTATAGTATAATGTGGAATTAAGGTATTATGACTCATTTACTGTAATGTATAAGTTGATAGTTGTTTATAGTATATACTATATATACGTATACATATATATGTAGTATATAGAGTAGCATATTTGATGAGTAGAATATTTTATTAGCTGGATATTGTTCAAATAGGTCAGGGTATTTTAAAAATTTAAGTATTTATTGTAAAAATAAGGTCAAATTTATTATGTATGTGTGATTATGTGACATATATGAATCCATTTATTGTGAGTATTAGGTAATAGTTGTATGAAAAGAGTACGCATATATTTTCTTGTGAGTGAGATATTATCATGAATGTATATTACGGTGATTTATGAGTATATATATGGGTATATATATTATTTAAAAGCAAAGAGTCGGGAATTTTGGCAGACGTTTGCCCATTCAAGGATATAAATATTTTTTTTATTTACAGTTATGTTCACCACCACACTCAACACTAGGGTCAATAGTGAGAGAGGGGGGTAGTTATATAATATATAGTATACTATTCTCTAATATATGATTCACCCTATCTTTAGCCTCTAGCTAAAATTAACGCATATGAGCATACATGTAGACGCAGGCTTATAAGTATGTAAGATATAGAGAATTATTATAAGATAGATCAATAATAACTATAGAAAGCATGATAATAGAGATATAATCTACTATACACAAAACTAAGTAATATATTATAGAGTAAATATAACTACCGTAGATGGCTGAGCCAGAATTGAGAAGAGGAGCAACCACAGACCACTATTTTCGCACACAAACAGACGCACCCTTAGAGTGAGTGATTTCCACCCTGCCTCCACCCTTATGGGAATATAATAATATGGTATACCATAATGTCAACACATATACTTACTAAGTTAGCGTCATAGTAATATAATACAGCACCTTTAATTGTGTGCCTATACTCGATATAGGATATACCGTTTACGTATAATAAATATATGTATCTGGTATAAGATTACGCCGAGTGTCTTCATACTTTCTAGCCACGAGACCGGCCTCGAATCTAATTATTCTGGCTTTGATGTGCTTAGTCTCCACAGTCAATATAGTATATATACCTAATATAGTAACGATATAGTATATAGATTAAATATATATATATAGCCATCAAACACATCGTATCCTCAGCATAGGAATAGATGGAGTCTTATACATAAATACGTCTAGAAACATTATGAGAATATATAAGTAACATAAACTAAGTTTATATAAGCCTTTTTGCCTCATAGTATTATTATCTCACGTAATCCCTTATATATAATTAGTTCCAAAAATAGTACCTAGGAGTGAACTACAGAGTATACCTCACCTCACTCACCATTCCCCAGATCATGAGTATAACCTACAGTAATACTCATACTTACTAACTATATGATAGCTGACAGTATAGAGCACCTTTGTATATATATACTTTTGATATAGTAGGATATATAAGCCAATACTTAGTGAAAATAAGTAAGTACTTGAAAAATTAGAGTGAGAGTGTGTACAAATTAGTATCCTATCACACAGAGATACTAACATTATACCTAGAGACACCTTTTCCAGTATACTGTTTTGATCTGCGTTTTCTTCCGTTTACGCGAGATTGCATACCGCAAAAGACGCTCACTGCCCTTAGCACAACCGTGTGGTTGGATATAGAGTCTTAGATGGGCTAAGAGTATTTTCCCCTAACTGCACCAGAAGTTCTCAGTCTAATAATATTGTTGGAAATTATATTCATTACAATAAGTTGAGCCTCACTCAAACCAATGATCAGTGTTGAACGCGTTATTCCTATAAGAATCATATATTATCGGACGACGTTTTGAATCAGAGTGTGTACGCTCACACACACGATGATATATGTGCTCGACTTAATGGAGCAACAAGCCTATATAAGCTAGAAGGTTTCATGATATCTCTAGACTGCTATGTAAACGTGCTAGGCGTAGTTCTTTAAAGAGTAGAGAAAGTTTGATGTTCATGGATTTAAAGTACACAGAACTCTGAGATAGATTTTTTCGACTCAACAGAGAGTATTGGATTAATATTTGTGATGTTGCGCGGATTCTACTCTCTGTTCGCTATGAAATATCTCATATTACCATTATTTTCTGGGTGAAAATGTTATATTTTTTAAAGCTACGACATGTACACATAGTGCATGACCTAAAATATCAAAATATATGTTAAACACCCGTGCTAGTGAAAACAACGTGGTGTTGAAGTGAAAATTTTGGTGAGGTAGAAGTTGATATGAGGTAAGAGAAGAAGCGGTCGAGATCATGTTTTGTATCGTGAGAGAATTCACAGAGAAAGTGCTAGTGTTGGCGCATGGACATTAAATCGTTTATGCAGAATCTGAAATCTATTATACTGATTCTTCAGCGAGGAGCATTGGCAAGTATTTCTGTCAGTGTGTATTGGGAAAGTCTTTATATCTTATTAATAGCATAGCTCACTTTAGCACAATGTCACCTTTTGCACAATTTAAGGACATATAAGAAGGAATTCCCGTCTGAAGAGATAACGGCACTTAAGAAGATATTTCAGAATATGAGCCCTGCGCGAATAAAGTGAACTTAAGTTCCCTCTATTTCATACACGTTGGACTGATATATAGAAGAGAGGAAGAAGAATCACAAATCTCTAATCCAAAATCGCCTTATCATATTCACACACTCATGATACACCTATGTGCACCTCCGATATGTGTTTGAGTTCGAATTTATATGAATAAGAAAGAGGCAAGATACGCGCTATCAGCTTTTATTCATCCACGATAACTGCAAAGCAAAGATGTAAA
Source organism: Trachelipus rathkii (assembly GCA_015478945.1). NCBI lineage: Eukaryota > Metazoa > Arthropoda > Malacostraca > Isopoda > Trachelipodidae > Trachelipus > Trachelipus rathkii. The sequence goes on along the minus strand of JABUQX010005304.1, from coordinate 17,875 downwards.
TAAGAACGTACGATAACTACCGAAGAAGTGACTGGACATCTTGCGTTTAGCAGGAAAGGTATTGACGTTAACATTTAGTTTCTACATAGAGATTGCATATATCACAATACTATCGCTTAGATCCTGCCAATAAAGAATTATGCGAGGCGACAATGCGCGATGCGGATAGAAGAAAAATGATCTGCACGTGACACATCCGCATTATGCGGCAATACATGCATTGCGGTGCGTTATTCGCTACTCAACACTCTGGTAATATACTTATATGGAATATATATATCTCTAGAAAAGCGCCACTCCTATATATTCTCATATACATACCTTAAGGTGTCATCTCATATAATAACGTAGTTCCTATAGATATAGTCACGTAATATAATAATATAATATAATATTATATAAATATATATATAAAATATATTATATATATAGATATTAGTATATCAGGACTTGGGTTCAAGTACATTTTTCAAGTACAAGTACAAAGTACAAGTACTCTAAATTTGTTCAAGTAACAATATACAGTACATGGCACAAGTACAAGTACAAGTACATTATGAAAAAAAACTTGACATATAAGTATATAATAACCATATAAAATATCGGTATTTTTATATTAATAGGAATTGTGAGTGAGTTTAATAATATCTACCAGTTTAGAATTCATATATATATATGCAACGAGAGCCGTGCTGGCGATCGGAAAGAAGTGAGTAATATGATGAGTTATCCAGTATATATATATATAGTATATATTGAACTAAGAAGATATATATCGGTGAGATAGGTATGTATTGTGTAGAATAGTATGTTAAAGATCATAGACTTAGAATATAATTGATTGAGTGAGAGCGTACAAGGTACACGATAGTTATATAGAAGTATGAATCAGAATGGACTTCCTTATTTTCGTAGGAATAGTATATGGACATGTGAGAGGTTATATCCAGCACTGAGTAGATATGGGAAAGTTTCTAAATTATTGAAGACATATATAGAGAAATATAATAAGTATATTGAAGCTAATATATATATATATATATATATATATATATATATATATATATAATATATATATAGGGGTACCGAAATAATGAAGATTAGTATATATCCTATTCCTATTAATTCACGATGATCACCACCCGATACTTATTAGCAACATCCACCACACATGGAATTAATGCATGAATACACCGAATAGTCACAACGGAGAACAAAAGAGCACAAAATAACTAAAAGACAATATATGGAATGTAAGAGCGAATATATGAGAAAGACTCGCGAGACAAGATTATACCCCCCTTTATACAATTAGTGATAGTACATTCGTCAGTCAAGTCAGAAAAAAAGTGGCCAGCACCCTATATGAGATAGCTTCACGGGGAGCGGTCGATTATTCCTCCATAGTGGACCACCTCGTCAATGTTGGGGTTCTTAACCTTGACCCAAGGTGGGCTACCATACTCTACACCTTGTTACAAAACTGCCCGAGCAAAGTCCACTAGCGTGCTTTTGACTTGCGCTAACTCTCTCTCCGCCCCTAAGCGCGAAACTCACTATCCCTCTCTGCCACTCAAGCTATTACCTTTTTTCTCTGATAGCTCAACTCGCACACTTTTATTCGATAATCGGTTCATCTATCGATCGAGGTCGAGTATGTCCTCAACACACACACCACTAGATAGTCACACATTGCGGATAGAATTTTTTCACACCCCGACCTAGACATTGTCCACGTTCTTCTATACGCCACTGCAAATAGTGAGCCATATAAACAATGAGCTTTACTCAGCCCACGCTAGTACTTTCATTTATTTCTCTCAAACTCACCCCATCTCTCCACAATCCAAACAATCTCGTGAAATTTATGTACGAAATTCGAAAGATATCTATGCTCATTTTATGCGAGTATTAGGTATTTCACAATTGCATAAATAGAAGGACAAGAATCAAATCTATATGATTGTATTAGTAAGGACTAAATCGACAATATGCTACCTGTAGCGTACCATTATCACCCTCTATTTATACACAAGCAATTACAAGTTCCTCATATACATTCGAGTTATGCGTATCTTATGCACATTCGCTGAAAAGTGACGCTATCTCTACCAAAGCCATCACATACACTATTTGAGTTTTCGACTGTGGAGTTGCAGGATGTGAGTACGCGATAATTATTTTCCATCACCTCGTCACACAGCACTTTTGTGTCACAAGCCGTTCAACAAGATATATATATAAGTCGCAAAATTCGTCTACAAATATATATTTCTTCCATCATAAATCCAATGAGTGTTATTCTTTATATGCCACGATACTACGCATGACCAAGTGTCTTTGTGACTGCTTATGATTATCTTACAAGAATAGCTATAAATCGAATGAAAGTGCTCTTTGACACTAAACATGTCTCTGATCACAAGAACTTTTCCATTTATCAGATACATATTACCGTCTAAGTATTCACGACTAAATTGGATAAATTAACTATTATGTATTCATGGATATTTCGAGCAAATGTTTTGTCAACAAATGGTAATATTGATTATTATTTAGATGTGTCTGTTTGTAATACTTTTTATTCTATTAACTTTTTTTATTGTGCTGCAGTGATTTGAATATTTTCTTCTATTTATTGGATTCAGATCATTTTCATCCAACTTATACGGCACATATAAATAAATTTTAATTCTCTCTATTTGTTTATTTGCTAATATACACGGGGTATTAATTTATTCCATATTATTTATTTATCTAAATTTATGGTATTTAGTATCTAGATTATCCAGAAAAGTTGCTATTGCGCATGCATAATCGTTTTGCAGTGTGAATGGAATATCTAGTAATTCCTTATCATCTCACTTACGTCATAAGTTTATTTTGGGCTTGTCACATTTTGAAAAGATATCTCGGAGTGCTTACTTTTAAAACTACTCACAGTAGATGTATATGTCAGTGATATAGAGTGTCTTTGGACAGCTGGAAATTTTGTCACACATTAAGAGAATCCTAGCGTGTTTCATATGAGATATACAAAACAAGGAATTTCCTGTTAGAATGTAGAGCCATAAGTGGTCTGTTTAAATATTCTCCCTCTTCAAATACCGGTTTCATTAGTGCACTACAGGTTGTGTACCAATTAGTGTATATAAATACACATTCCGAAACTCAAATTATTTATCGAAAATCTTTGTCTATACCATTTTTTATTTACTCTTTGTAGTTTATTGTATATTCGATTAAAGTATGTATTATGTTAATTGGGATTGATATCACGTTCGTTCCTTTTATTGTATTACTCTATCTTCTTTATCTCATATAGCATTGATGATCTATAAGTGTAATACTTACCTCACACATCAAGATCTAGTTTGACAGCTAACAATATATCACTTTTCGGCGTTACAGAAGAGAGGTTGAGGTTAACCCCGACCCTTTCACTAGTAATATCAGACCTTCCTATAATTTCATATATGGTGAATACTATCATCGACTATCCGCCAAAGATAAAATATTATGCGGTTAAGTAGCGGATATTATGACGGATGCGGATTAGAGTGTGAATAAAATGATGCGTGATATCCGCATATGGCGTGTATGCATAAGTATACAGGGTTATATCTAGCTACACTCATTTAATAAATATTAATATAATATATATATATATATATATATATTAATATATATATATATAAATTATAATATATATAATAATATTATATTTATATAATTATATTATATTATTATAATATATATTTATAGAGAATATGAAGTGAAGAGAGAGATAGAGATGTAGATGAGAGTGAGAGATATATGAAAGAATTTTTCATCTTAAATTATGATTTTATTTCTAATAATATCGTCAAATTACTCATCGATTGGGTCTCGCGTACATCGGACAATAACATATTGCTTTCTACACTCGTCAGTAACAATCGGTCATACCAGTTCATCAGTAGCGAAGTCAACAAGAATCTCTCTTAAACATTATATTTGTCAAGTACCACAGTTTCACAAGTAAACTCATCGTATCAAGTACAAAGTACGATGATTACTTTATTGAATAAAACTTGTCATATATTATTATATATAATATATATTAAATATATTATATATTAATATATATATATATATTATTATATATATATATATATATTAATATATATGAATATATATATAATATAATACTATATATATATACACATAATAATATATAATATATAATATATATATAATATATATATATATATATATATATATATATATATATATTATATTCAATCATATCATCATCACAAAACCCATCTTCTACTACTCCACCTAAATGAATGGATATTAAAGGTTAGCATAACATGCACTTACTCGTAAAAACAGGAAAAAATAGTGATATAAAAACAATATTGAATATGAGCAAGTGAAGATAAAAATGAAGTAAAGCCAGCCTTACCGCCCCCCTTTATACCAATTAGTGAGAATTCGTCTCAGTCAGAAAAATCCACCCTAGAGCTTTACGGGACCGCGATGGACCCTCCCTATGACACCTCAGTCTAAATGTAGTAGTGTATTCTATTATCTATTTGGACCCATAGTGCGTGACCTAACAACCACACCTTTCTTACACGAAACCCAGTCACCATTCGACATCCGTTATATGCAACTTTATTCTTCTCGCTCACCTGCCATACTCCACATTTTATTCACTACTCCTCCAGTCCGTTTCTGACTACAAATCCACTATTTCTAATATATCACTAGTCTCTCTATTCTAAGTGATCTGATTCTCAAACATCACACACCACTATACATTTCGTCTTCACCGACCGACTATATATACCTATCCATCCTTAACCACATGACAAAACCATCTCAATTACGTACTTTACATTATATTAAATGCGGGACATGGTGATATATATTCTCCACACCAAACAACTCTATATTTTATTCTTTCATTCCTCATTTTATCTTTATTTTTCACATTCTAACAAGCCACTAAAGATTGTACATCTGAACATCATTATGTACTCATTTTAGACAATTATATTACACTCTTATTCATAAGACCTCAGTATAAGTACCCAACTACGTAGTATTTATGAGACTGACAGGGGGAGTGACTACGAGAAGAAGTAACCATGTAACGTAGCCCAGTTAGCGCATTGTCTCCAGATATGCTCTTATGTCGACACAATATTTACATCCTTACCTATACTCTATAGCTATATGTCGGGCTCACTATCTTAAATGACAACTATTTTAATATGACCTTATGATATACGAGCAATATCTTTTTCTTTAATACTATTCTTAAACACTGATACTCGGCATGATCACTCAACTCTTATCTCACTGATATCATTCATTCAAATGTAACTTACTACACACCATTAATAATATTATATATATAAATTAATATATACTCAAGTAATACATCATATATATCACACTCAGACATAATCAACACTCAATCATATAACACAACTCCTACACACAGATAGACTTCCTCTCAACCTAAAGAACACAAATAGGAACTCAACACATAACTTCAACCATATTTACTCGTGTTTAACATCTCCTAAGAAGCCCACATCTCTCCTTATTTAACTATCTATAACAATTAATTTGCAATGCGCTCTACCTCCATTTAATTTTATCTACCAGTCCTCTGGCAGAAATCTACTATCGAAGTATTCGCCATCAATCACAATTATCACAAAATAATGCCTAACAGTATGCTAGTCTGTAAATCCAACAATTATAGGCGAAATACCTTCTCCACATCTCTATGTGTCCATTTTCCATCAATACTCCTTAATAGGCATACGTGATTATTTTTTCCTTGAGTCAACCTTCTCCTATACCATCTATCTCAGAATGTTCATTAGCGAGAAGAGCTGGAAAATAATATATATATCATCTACCTACTAATTGCCAAAGCTAGTTGAGAGTGAGAATAGATTGAAAATCACTCACTCAAATGTAGAAGAAATCATTGGTATGCTCCGATTACAATGCCATTTGTCTCACCTCCCGCTCATGTCAATTTTGTATCTTTATATATATATATATATCTTAAATCTACATTTTAAAGACTTTACATAGATAAGTTAAATTTTCTTATCACAATCACAGCGTAGAGTCGAATCAGTAATAAATTTATTCCACTCAACATAATGACTTATTTTTGGAGTGTGCAAGTTTCGATTCTCATCAACATCTCTCTATGTTCACACTTATACCATCTTGGTACATATATATTTAGTTTATCTCTTAAATGTTTTTTTAATACAATTATTTTATATCTTCAGACTATATAGTACAGAAATTCCTTATTACTCAATATATATAACATTACTACTCTTTCTACTCATCTTATCTCTCTCTTCTTCTCCCCTCTCTCTTCCACGACGCTTACTTCTTCTCTCTCTCTCTCTCTCATTCCTCATCTTCGTGTCTTTCCTCTATGTATCTGACTCTTGATCTCACACCTACTTCTCTCTCTTTCTTCTACCTACCTTCTCTCTCTTCTACTCACCTGCTCACTCTCTCTTGCTTCTCCTCTCTCTTAATCATATCGTCTTCTCCCTCTCCGTCTCATCTCGTATCTCTCGTCATCTTACTCTCTTCATCTTCTGCACTCTCCTCACTGACTCTCTAACTCCTTCTCTATGCTCATTACTCTCTTTCTCCTTCTACATCTCACTACTCCATACACACTCACTCCTCTCTCATCTACCTCTCTTATCTCTCTCAATCTTATTCTCATCCCTCACGTTTCTCTGCTCACTCATCTCTCTTCTATCTCCTCTCTCTCTTCTCTCTATTACTCGTTTTCTCTCTCTGTCTTCATCTATCCTCTCTCTGTCTCTCTCTCTCTCTCTATCTCTCTCTCTCTCTCACATCTCTCTATCTCTTCTCTCTCTCTTCTCTCTCTCTCTCTCTCTCTCTCTCTCTCTCTCTCTCTCTCTCCCTCTCTTCTCTTTTCTTTTTTTCACCATTGTTAAAAATATCTCTCTCTCTCTCTCTCTCTCTCTCTCTCTCTCTCTTCTCTCTCTCTCTTCTCTCTCTCTCTCTCTCTCTCTCTCTCTCTCTCTCTCTCTCTCTCTCTCTTCTCTCTCTTCTTCTCTCTCTGCTCTCTCTCTCTCTCTCTCTCCTTCTCTCTCTCTCTTCTCTCTCTCTCTCTCTCTCTCTCTGCTCTCTCTCTCTCTCTCTGCCCTCTCTCTCTCTCTCTCTCTCTCTCTATATATATATTATATATATATATATATAATATAATATATAATATATAGTATATATAATATATAATATTATATATATATATATATATAATATATATTTATATATATATATACGGTACCTGTAGATTCTATTGCATCAATAAAACTAATTTCTGAAGACAAATTTGCGAGTATCTTTAAAAAAAGGCGCTCATTCACTGTCGTTGAAAGATGTGATGTAAAAATACTTTTACATGTTGAAAACAAGCTATTTGACACATCTATTTAAAAAAAAAAAAAAAAATTTAAATAAAAACTTTAAAAGTATGTTAAAAAAAAATAATATAAATAAACCAACTTTAAAAGTATGTTAAAAAAATAATATAAATAAACCAATTCTTAAGTTATTAACATTACCATAATGTTTGAAAAGTACTTAAAAATTTTAGTTTGGGAACTAAATACTCGGTACTAATCCTAAAAAATTGATGTAGCCTAGTATCTAAAGGTACCATAATACATCCTTTGATGTGATGTAAATTTATAAATAATGATATCCTTCTTTCTGTCTTGTTTAAACTTGTTTATGTCTGACTGCTTTTCCTATTATACAAATCATTGGTAGTGCTAACCTCGAAAGGCTATAAATATCTTTCATATTTAGAGTTAATGCTTAAAATGCTTGTCTATATGAATGTGTTAACTTATAGTATTCTTTTTGAAGTCGATTCTTACACTGAAAATAAGTTCAACAATACACAGTCACAGTATTTCTCATAAGCATTCCTGTTTGAGTCATTATTCATATTACATTTTTTTGCTACAATTTGGAATAACAGAATTATGTCTCTCTATGAAAATACATTTTCAAAATAAATTCACTTCATCCAAACAGAATATTTAAAACAGATCCCAGAGTCATACATCTATACTTGGCAAATTTGTGAAATGGCTTAGTACATCAATTCCTTGATTAATGCACAATTTTTGGCAATACAAATTTTCATTTAATGTGCTATAGGTATTTAAGAATTCACTCCTCCTCATGTGGAGAAATTTTTTTTAAATATAATTTAGCTAATGCTAAATTAAAGTTTTCAATTTAATTAACTTCTATTTTCATGATTTAAACAAGTTTCTTCTCAGTATTGGATTGTCATCTAAATTACTAAAATGTGTATTAAATGGTCCTACATGTAGATACCAATGACCATATAAAAATACCAATGAGTGAAAATTTTAAGAGATAACCTACACATAAAGAATTCAAAATATTTCACACCATCTAAGTTTTTAAGCATCAATACTTAAACACTAATTTTCATGTCAATCAAAGCAGTCTGTTTAATCTGTTGGAAACAAGAAGCCTTACTCTATACTTTAAGTTACAGTTAACTACACTTATTAAATAGCCTATTGTTTACAATGTAGAATATCTTTTTATTGATTCCATTTAGTGTTTTTTTAATAAAATTTTGAGCCTAATTATTTTTTAATATCCCAATATATCTATAGCCTAGTTTGACTAATACTGAATAAATAATAGCTAGGCTTCCTAATATTTCCAAAAAATTATAAGGTTGCAAATGAATTTCATTAAATAGGCTAGGGTCTAATATATTTTTACAATTTGGAACTGCCTACAGGATTACCAATGAATCTTTTAGCATAAGAAACGGATGCAAATAAAAAAGATGAAATGCTGGAACGTTATTTTCTGAAAATCTAGATTCTAAAGAGGATGAAAGTGAGTCAAGATAAGGCACAAGTACAGAACGCTGTCAATATTCAGCAGAAGTTTCAGCAACCATTGCTGCGCAGCCGTCGTATCCCTGACCAACGCATTGACTCGGACCAAAATCTTTTTCTAAAAACAAAACAATCATTTTGGCAATAGTTTTACCATCCATCCCTTTAAGAACTCCAAACCCCATAAATTCTCCTCGAACAGTCATTTTTCCAAGATCGAAAAATCTTAATCCTATAGATAACTGTTCTTTGCCTGACAAATCCGCAGTTTCATCGGCCAATTTGGGGAAGACTAAATTTTTATGCATCCGCCACAATCCAACGGTGAATACCGTCAGCAGCAGCTAGCCGTATAAAAGCAAACATCTAAGGCTTTCCAGCCAATATTTCCTAGGAAATCAAACCATTTATCATATTTGTATATAAAATACCAATACTATTATATTTTTGAGTCGAACGAGTTTCACAAAGTTTAGGCAAGTTGGGAATGTATTTTCTTCTTGGGGAGTGGGTCTCTGAAAAAGTTTGTCTTTTATCGTGGCAATAGTATTTCGAATTTCCGGAATAATGTTTTAAGGTCATTAATGACCAAATTAGGCCGATGGCTTACACAGTGAAAATATAATCCTTTTTTATATTTTTCCCTCAATTTCTTTTGAGCTCCATGTTCTTTCCCTGCCATTGCTGCTCATCTGTCGTACCCCTGACCAACTCATAGACTCTGGTCCAAACCTTCGTTTTCTAAAAACAAATCAATCGTTTTGGCAATGGTTTTACCATCCATCCCTTCAAGAACTTCAACCCCAGAAATTCTTCTCGAACAGTCATTTTTTCAAGATCGAAAAACCTTAATCCTACAGATAATTGATCATTGCCAGAAAAATCTGCAGTTTCATCTGCCAATATGGAGTATGATCATGGCCATGATGAATTACTGAATGGTAATAGAGCTAGAGAGAGCCAGCAGAAAGCTAGTATTAAAAATGAGGTTAGGTTGAACTAAGATAATGTTAAATAAGTACAAAACTCACACCAAGAAATAATAGTCCACAAATCCATTCTGGAAATAGCTTGATGAGTATATTTACCTAGGATAACATATATCTTCAAACGGTAACAGACAAATAAATTTTCAAGAAGTAGAAAAAATGGCTTAGAGAGTTATTGGTAAATTTATTATCACAATCAGTGGTAAAATTCCATTTTGTTTAAAGAGCAGTGTGTGCCACCAGCAATAACATATGGTGTAAGAATGGAATCATAATCGCAAAAACACCAGATATATATAATATATATATATAATAAGATATGTAACAATATAATAACATATATATATGTATATATGTATATATAATAATAAATAATATATAATAACTATAATATATAATAACCATAGCATAGCTAATATAACAACTATACAGTATATATGTAATATGTATAATAGCCATATATATATAACTTCTTCTAACAACGCTGCTATAACTCTGCCGCGCTTATATATGTAATAATATATAACATTTAATATATATATCAATAATAATAATATGTATAATATACTGTATATATATATATATATATATATATATATATATCATTTTATATATATTTTAGCATAATAACATATACATATATATATATATAATATATATATATATATATATATATAATATATATATATATATATATATATAATATATATGTATATATAAATATCTTTATAATATTAATAATATATATATATCATATAATAACTAATATATATATATATAACATAATAATAATAATAATAATACATCATTCATTTTGAACAAACTTTATTCTCATCACTCGCATATTAAAAAAAAAATGTCAAATACATTTTCCTTAACTTTCAACGGTTCCAAAACAAATCATGATTATCATAACACAAGTCACCATACCGCCTAATATATAACTAATAACCTTAATAATATATATATCCCCGTGCCCATGAAAAATTCTCTTCCCAACAAACGTAAAAATAAACTGACATAGTCGATAAAACTATCATAATAATGTACATAACTTGTTCCGCAATATATATATATATATATATATTTCAGGAGCGAATAACAGAATCTCGAATTTCATTCTTAATTAACTTTTCCTCGTGACAAACCAATTCACATATTTAAGCTATTGATTGACTTTATATATATGTATATATACCATATATATATATATATATATATATATATATATATATATATATACATATATATATATATATATATATATATATATATATGCATATATATATAATTAATATCTATATATATCTATATAAAACTAGTGCGGTGTTAAAGTGCAGAAAAATGAGTGAAACTGGGTACATATTTTATAAGTTGGTTGTTTATTTTTTTTTTTTTTTTTTGGTTATCTATCTATGGTTTTATACTATTCCCGATTTAGCAGTATTTTTAATAAATTAATTGCATATATATATGGCCAATAATAATAATAATATGTAATATGTAATATATTATAATAATATATATAATATAATAATAATAATAATAATAATAATATAATATATAATAATATATATATATATATATAATATAATAATATATCATAATTTATAATAATAATATAATAATAATATAACATAATAATAATAATAATAATAATAATAATAATATGTATATATAATAATAATAATATACATACATACAATATATGTCATCCCATACATGAAAAATATAAAGATAACAAAAATAATAATAACTGTATAATAATAGCATATATATATATATATATAATATATAATAATATATATATAATAATAATAACAATAATAATAATAATAATATGTAATATGTAATAATAATATATCAACAATTTATATCAATATAATAATAATAATAATAATAATATATACATATAATAATATATAATATATATGTAATATAATATAATAATATGGTAATAATAATATAGCAATAATATATGTATGTTTATGTAATAATATATAATAATGTATGTAATAATATAACAATAATATAATATAATAATAATAATAATAATATAGCTAATATAATAATATGTAATAATATTATAATAATAATACGAATAGTAAAAATATACAAAGTAATACGAATAAGACTAGATATCACTGCTGTTACTACTACTTCTGTCCTAGTAATAATAATAATAATATATATATATATATAATATATATATATATAGCATATATATACTATATATATATATAATAATATATGTATACCATATATATATAACTTAATAACTTTATATATATATATATAATATATTGTAAGTCACATTTTAACTGATTTTGCGCGTTGGTAAATTTTTATGCGAGGCCTCCTGTGGTTTTTATTATTTCTCTTCTTCTTCTATACCTTTCTCCTTATCCAATATTGGGGTGAGGTGCGCAACATACACCGAAAGCTGAAACGTTAGTAGAAAAACATGATGTACGTCGATATTAAAGCTCCCCTTACCATCCCCTCATACTCTTAAGTGAGGGCCCGTCGCTATCAAAAAAAATCCACCTTATGGTTTCACAACACTGCGGCGGATACCCATTATCGTATCTCGTCAATGTAGAGTTCATCCCCTGGGTAAGGCACCCTCACAAAACTCCGCCATTCACTCCTACTACGCACCTATATTCTCGCCTCCGCCCTACTCACATTTTTTTTCCTTCACACACTCCATTATTGATTCAATTTCCTTTTTCTCCGGTCTCTCAGCCGGTCAATTCCCAGCACACTCACCACTAAACATCTGCTTCATCCTTTCCACCTAATCAAACCATCTTAACACACTCTCAATTATTCTCTCATTTACGTCTTTGTTCACACTACCCATCTCCCAAACACGCTTTTTCCTCATTTTAGCAATTCTTCTCACACCTAACAT
>JABUQX010005303.1:45000-58046 GCA_015478945.1 Trachelipus rathkii | reverse complement strand
ATATTATTATTATTTTTATTATTTTATATCAACTATTTCATTAATTGTATGAACATTAACAAACCAAACATTATATTTTAACACAACACCATCACACACACACACACACACACACACACACACACACACACACACACACACACACACACACACAATAATTATAGACACTTTTACTTGAAACACGAGGGACTTGGCAATCATCGTTTACTAACTTACTGATCACCATGACTTGCTATTTCTTATGATTGTTTGAAGCAGATGTGTTAACATTTTCTAAACGTTCACTGGAAGACCATTACCATTTTTCACATGTTTAATATAAACATTTTGTTTTTATGTATTTTTCGCAATCAGGTTGATTATATTGATAGCACATTTTGTTAAAAAGTTATTTATTAATTTATTTTATTTTTAGTTTTATTTATTGTTATTTTTATTTATTTAAAAATATTATTATAATTTTTTTTAAAACTTTTTATTTATTTTGCTTTGTTTTCTTTAAACATTATTGTTTTTACTATAAAAATTTTATTTATTTTGTTTTATTGCTTTAAAACATATGTTTTTTTACTAAAATTATTTCTTTTTTACGTTTTATAACTTAAAAAAAAGTTTGCATTTTTACAGTACCTTAAAAGCCCAGGTAAATCATAAATTTCAGTGAAAAAATCACAACCACCCACCTTATCCTCACTACCCATTCCCGTGATCTATTATCTATTGATCTATTGATCTATTGATTCATGTCATATTTGTATAACATAACAAAAATTAAAGTTCTTTAAACACTGATCAACGAATATATGCTTAACGTAGAGCATAGTTTTACCTATATTAAAAGCTACAAACACTCCCTGAACATAAAGATTAATGAAAAACCAAGCATACCCTTAAGCACGAAATAATCAGCATAACATCTACCAAAGTTCCACACTAAACAAACAGTAAGTAACTAACTAACATACAAAAAAGTAAACCTATTCCACGACTTTTGTCAAAGCATAACTTCTAACAAATTACATTTGTTAATTTTACATTAACATTGTAAATATTTAACAAAAAAATTTATCATAACCTTGTTATTTAATATCATACAGACCTACGAATATATGCAAAACGTAACAAATTTTTTACATTAATAAAAGCTAACAAAACAAAAACCTAAACTTTAGAATAATAATGTACAAAACGACAAAACCTAACATACCTTTACACTTATGAATAATCTGCTAACGTATCACAAAGTCGATTACATTATCAAAGTGTGAAGTAGCTAACAAACATACAAAACTCAATGTATCCCAACTTTTCCAGCATACCAGCAACAGCTAAAGCAGTATTATCTAACAAAATCCCTTAACAAAATAACCAATCTATCAAAGATACCAACATCTTGAACTATGAATTGACACTACCTTCATCAAAATGCAACTCATATCAAATATAACATTATTTTGAACTTTGGAATTTAAAAACGATATAACATTAGCAAAATTTCTCGGAATAAGCCATAACATTACTCAGCAAAAAACTTAACCTACCCAATTATTATTATATTATTATTATTATTAATTTATTTTAATTATTATTATTATTATTATTATTATTATTATTATTATATTTATTATTATTATTATTATTATATTTTTATATTTATTATTATATTTTTATTATTTATATCAACTATATATGTATATGAACATAACAAAACCTAACATATCATCACACCACACACCACACACACCACACCACACACACACACACACACACACACACAACACCCCACACACACACACACTGCACGCACACACAATAATTTATTATAGACACTTTACTTGAAACACGAGACTGGCAATCGTCGTACTAACTTACTGATCACATGACTGTTATTTCTATGATGTCAAGCAGATGATGTAAAACATTTTTTCTAAACGTCACTTGGAAAGGACATTACATTTTTTCCACCATGTTTAACATAAACAGTTCGGTTCTGTTTATGTTATTTTCTTTTTACGTTTCATTTGATTTCTTTATTGATTTATATTTTGTTTAAAAAGTTATTTATTTAATATTAATTTTTAGTTTATATTGTTGTTAATTTTATTTATTAAAATAATTATATATTTTTTAAAAATTTACTTATTTTTGCTTTGTTTTTCTTTAAACATTATGCTTTTACTATAAAAATTTACTTATTATTTTGTTTTATTTGCTTTTAAACAACATTTTGTTTTACTAAAAAAATTATTCTTTTTACGTTTATAACTTAAAATTTTGCATTTTACATACCTTAAAGCAGTAGTAAATCAGTAAATCAGTTATTCCAAACCACCCACTCTATCCTTCCTTTACCCATTCGTTAATTATGGATACTTATTGATATATATAAGTTCTTGTCATATTTTGTAACATAAAAAAAAATTAATTTTTCTTCTCTTACACTAATCAACTACTATTTTCCTAACATACTGCATACTTATTCCTATTATTTAAAAGCTAAACATAACATCACCTGAAACTAAGAATTGAATGTAACAACAGCAAACCTAGCATACCTTAAGCCACGAATAAATCAGCTAACATTCAACAAAGTGTTCCACACTTAAACAACAGTAAAGTACACTAACATAACATAACAAAAACGTAACCTATTCACACTTTTTGTCCAAGCATAACTCTAACAGATCAATGTTAATTTTACATTAAACATTGTAATATTTAACAAAAATTATTCATAATCTATAATTATTTTTTAAAAACTTGTTATTTATTTTTGCTTATTCTTTTTAAAACATTTTGTTTTAACTAAAATTTATATTCATTTTATGGTTATAACTTAAAAAATTTACATTGTTGCATCACCTAAAGCAGTTAAGTCAGGTTAAGTCATTTCATCAAATACCCACCCCCACCCTCCTTACCATTTTCCATTTGATCTGATTGATCTATGATCTATTTGATATATTAATTCAAGTCATTTCCGAGGATGGATATTGTGCCTACGAACAAAGACAAACACCAATGCAGACAGATACACATAGCCACTATCAAGAAACACACGATGTCTATCATAACATCAGTGATAAAGCACGGCGAACGGGTGAACGAGATTACGCAAGATCAGAAAAACCGCACGGGCCTAACCACACTCGACCGAAGACACTCACGACACAGAGCAGAAAACTCCCGAAACATCATGAGAACAGCAGCAAACATAAGAACTCAGAATCCACCAATAAAAGCGAAGTGACGAGTATAAGAGAGAGTCCTAATAGCTGCGCCAGTCTCAATCAACTGCGAAAAGGCTAGAAGTACCAGCATAGAGAAGAGTCTATGTGCCACACAAACAATTGGAACTGAAGGACAAAATTGAATGACAGAAAAAGAACGAACCAAAGGTGACGCGAAGTTACCTTAAGCAACGAATTCAACAGGCTAACATTCACCAAAGTTACCCACTTAAAACAACAGTAAAGTAACTAACATAATATATACAAAAAACGTAACCTATTCAACACTTTGTCAAGCATAACTCTAACAGATATGTTAATTTAACATTAACATTGTAATACTTTAACAAAGATTTATCAATCAACCTTTGTCTAATTAATCATTTACAGACCTACGGAATCCAGATTAGCATAACGTAACAAAATTTTTTACATTAATAAGCTAACATAAAACATAAAACCTTTGAACTTAAAGAGAAATATAATGGCTACACTGTAACGGAAAAGCAAAGCTACAAGAGCCAAACCATCAAGACGGTAGCTAAGAAATGACATAGACTGAAGCTAAAACATCACAAAAGTTAACGATAACACTTATCAAAGGTAAAGTAGCTAACAACACATACAAAACTCAATGTATCCCCACTCTTTTTCCAACATATCAGCAACAGCTAAAGCAGTATTATTTAACAAAATCCCTTATACCAAATGACCTCCATGAAAATACCAAATCTTGAACTTATTGGAATTTGACATACCTTTTCATCAAAATGCAACTTCATATCAAATATAACATTATTGTTTGAACTATGAATAAACGTATACATTTGGCAAAATTCTCGGATAAGCCTAACATTAC
Organism: Trachelipus rathkii; assembly: GCA_015478945.1. Taxonomy (NCBI): domain Eukaryota; kingdom Metazoa; phylum Arthropoda; class Malacostraca; order Isopoda; family Trachelipodidae; genus Trachelipus; species Trachelipus rathkii. The sequence goes on along the minus strand of JABUQX010005303.1, from coordinate 53,957 downwards.
TCAGCAAAAACTTAACCTATTACCCACGATTCAACACAAACATAGTCAGTTTTAACAACAGTAATATTCTCGATGAATGGATATCATATCGTTATTGATTTACAACACTCCACATTAATTGAGATGAATAAAATATTTAAACAAAACGTAACAGAAATTTTAAATATTATTATTATTATGATTTTTATGAATTATCTTATGCCTCAAGTATTATTATTATTATATTTATTATTATTATTATTTATTTTTATTATTGTTATTATTATTATTATTATTATTATTATTTTATTATTATGTATTATTATTATTATTATTATTATTATTATTATTATTATTATATATTATATTATTATTATTAATTATTATTATTATTATTATTTTATTATTATAATTATTTATTATTATTATTATTATTTATATTATTATTATTTTATTATTATTATCACACATAGATCTCACCAAACACCCAATAACGCATTGCCACCACTTCGCCATCAGGCTGCAAAACTAGAAAACATTAGTCGGAATAAAATTGCTCTCTTTTGAAGAGGGTTGGATACAAAGAAACGTGAGAAACAGTCAATTCAAAGGCGTGTGAAAAGATAATTAGCTTTGGAGGGGAATAAACAAAGAACGGGTATCAATTACATGAGCATCTGTTGCTTTGTTCTGACAATGATATGAATTCGGTTACAACATCTGTTACATGAAGGGTAAAAATTGCGATGCGTACAAACATGTATGCAAACACAAACCACACAACACCACACCACAAACACACCACACATACCCCACACACAACACATATTATATAAATATGATATATAGTTATATATATATATAATATTATATATATATATATAATATATTATAGTATATATATATATATATATATATTATATAATTATATAGTATATAATATATATATTATATATATTATTTATATATATATTATATATATATAAGAATAATAAATAACTTAAAAAAAATTAATAAGAAAACGAAAGTTTTATTCTAAATATTATGAAAAAATAAAAATAATTCGGTAAAAAGATAAGTATATTAAAGCTGAAACGTGAAGATCTTATATAATATCTTTACAAATTTCTTTTTAAAATTATTTCTTATTTATTAAACCAATATTTACTAACTCGTTCAATATATATATTATATATATATATATATATTATATATATATATATTATATATATATATATATATATATTATATATATTATATATATATATATATTATATATATATATATATATATCTTTATATATATATATATATATATAAAGAAGAATAATAAAAAACTTTAAAAGAAAATTTAATTAAGAAAACGAAAGTATGTTAAAGTAAAGTGTAAATAATTTATTTGTGTGAGAAAGTGTGTGTTGTATGTGTTGTGTGTGTGTGTTTGTGTTTGCATACATGTTTGTACGCATCGCAATTTTTACCCTTCATGTAACAGATGTTGTAACCGAATTCATATCATTGTCAGAACAAAGCAACAGATGCTCATGTAATTGATACCCGTTCTTTGTTTATTCCCCTCCAAAGCTAATTATCTTTTTCACACGCCTTTGAATGACATGTTTCTCACGTTCTTTGTATCCACCCTCTCAAGAGAGCATTTTACCGACCTATGTTCTAGTTGTGAGCCTGATGGCGAAGTGGTCGCATGCGTTATTGGTGTTGTGAGATCTATGTGTAATAGTAATAGTAATAAAAATAATAATAATTAATAATAATAAATTAATAATAATAATAATAATAAATAATAATTAATAATGCATAATAATAATAATATTAAATAATAATAATAATAATAATAATTAATAATAAAATTAAGAATAATAATATTAATTCTGTTACGTTTTGTTAAAAATTACTATGACAATGTGAAATTAAAACTGATTTAATAGAGAAATGATAAGTTTCGTAAGATATTACTGTGTTAACTGACTATGTTGTGTTAGAATCGTGCTAACATTCACAAAGTTTTTGCTGAGTAATGTTAGGGCTTATCGAGAATTTTTGCTAATGTATTACGTTTATTTCATAGGTTCAAAATATGTTATATTTGATTATGAGTTGCATTTGATGAAGGTAGTGGTCAATTCATAGTTCAAGATGTTGGTATCTTTGATAGATTGGCATTGTTAAGGGATTTTGTTAGATAATACTTCTTTACCTGTTGCTGATATGTTTGGAAAAGTTGGGATACATTGAGTTTTGTATGTGTTGTTAGCTTTACTTACCTTTGATTAAGACTATCGAACTTTCGTGAAGTTAAGCAAGGATTATTCATACGTGAGTATGTTTAGGTTTGTCGTTGTACATTATATTTTCAAGTTCAGGTTATGTTATGTTTAGCTTTATTAAATGTAAAAAATTTGCTTACGTTAGCAATATTTTCGTAGTCTGTATGATAATTAGACAAGGGTATGATAATTTTTGTGTTAAATATTACAAATGTTAATGTAAAAATTTAACATTGATTCTGTTAGAGTTATGAACTTGACAAAGTGTTGAATAGGTTTAACGTTTTGTTTTATGTTTATGTTAGTTACTTTACTTGTGTTAAGTGTGGAACTTTGGGTGATGTTTAGCTTGTTTATTTCGTGCTTAAGGTATGCTAGGTTGTTGTTTGTACATTATATTTTAGTCAGGTGATGTTAATGTTGCTTTTATTGAATGGGAAAACTTGCTACGTTTAGCATTATTGTTCGTTGATCTGTGTATAAAAGAACTTTTATTTTTTATGTTTTATTGTTTCCCTCAAAATGATACTCGAAATGACTTGAATTAATAGATCAATAGATCAATAGATCATGGAAGGGTAGGAGGGTGGGGTGGGTAGTTTGATTAACTGATTTTACTGATATAAGGTATGTAAAAATGCAAAATTTTTTAAGTTATAAACATAAAATGAAATAAATTTTAGTTAAAACAAAATATTTTTTAAAACAGAATAAGCAAAAATAAATAAAGTTTAAAAAAAAATATATAGAATATAGTGATAAAATTTTTGTTAAATATTACGCAATGTTAATGTAAAAATAACATTGATATGTTAGAGATATGCTTGAAAAAGTGAATAGGTTACGTTTTTGTATTGTTATGCTTAGTTACTTTACTTGTTGTTAAGTGTGAACTTGTTGATGTTTAAGCTGATTATTCGTGCTTAAGGTATTGCTAGGTTTGCTGTTGTACATTATATTCTTAGTTCATGTGGTGCTAAATCATATTTCATGAACTTAAAAACTCCGATATGTAGGCATAAATTCGTCTAACATAGCACTAAAGCATTTTATTTTTTTATGTTATGTTATACAAATTATTGACATGAATCAATAGATCAAATAGATCCATTAGATCAATAGATCACGAATTGGTAGGAGGATAGAGTGGGGGGTTTGATTTACTTTGATTTACTGATGTACTGCTTTAAGGTATGTAAAAATTGCAAATTTTTTAAGTTATAAACATAAAAAGAATAATTTTTTAGTAAAAAACAAAATGTTTTAAAAAAAAATAAAAACAAATAAAATTAAAGTTTATAGTATAAAACATTAATGTTTTAAAGAAAACAAAGCAAAAATAAGTAAAAGTTTTTTAAAAAAAATTATGAAATATTAATATAAAATATGAATCAAAGACTAACAAAGAGAAAATAAAAACTAAAATTAAAGCAAGAAATAAATAACTTTTAACAAATGTAAATATAAAGATAATAGAAACGTTAAAGAAAATACATAAACGAACGAAATGTTTATGTTAAAACATGTTGAAAAATTGTTTAAATGTTTCCAGTGACGTTTAGGAAAATGTTACCACATCTGCTTGACAATCATAGAAATTAACAGTCATTTGTGAATCAGGTAAGTTAGTACGACGATTTGCCGTCTTTAATCGTGTTTTCAAGTAAAAGTGTCTTATAATTTATTGTGTGTGTGCGTGAGTGGGTGTGTGTGTGTGTGTGTGTCGTGGTGTGTGTGTGTGTTGTGTGATGTGTGTTGTGTGTTGTGGTGTATTGATTATGTTTAGGCGTTTGTTTTATTTTCAATATTACATATATTAGTTGATATAATAATAAAAAATAATAATTAATAATTAATTTAATAATAATTAATATGAATAATAATAATAATTAATAATAATAATAATAATAATAATTAATAATAATAATAATAATAAATAATAATAATAATAATAATAATAATTAAGTATGGGTATAGGTTAAGTTTTTGCTGAAGTAATGTAGGCTTATCCCTGAGAATTTATGGCTAATATGTATACGTTTATTTCATTAGTTTCAAAATATGTTATATTTTGATATGAGTTGCATTTTTGATGAAGGTAGTGTCAATTCATAGTTTCAAAAGAGATGTTGGTATCTTGATAGATGGTTTATTTTGTTTTAAGGGATTTGTTAGATAAAATACTGCTTTTTCAGCTGTTGCCTGGTATGCTGGAAAAGTCTTGGGATCATTGAGTTTTGTTATGTGTTGTTAGCTACTTCACCTTTGATAAGTATTCGAAACTTTGTGAACGTAGCAGATTATTCATACGGAGGTATGTTTTAGGTTTGTCTGGTTGTACATTTATATTCTAAGTTCAGGTTATGTTTCTGTTTAGCTTTTGATTTATGTTAAAAAAATTTGATACCAGTTAGGGGGGGGCATATATTCGTAGGTCTGTATGATAATCAGACAAGGTTATGATAAATTTTGTAAATATTACAATGTTAATGTAAAAATTAACATTCTTGATCTTGTTAGAGTTTATTGCTGACATAGTTGGAATAGCGTTTACGTTTGTTGTTATGTTTCATGTCTAGTTACTTTACTGGGTTGTTAAGTGTTGGACACTTTGTTGTGTTAGCTGACGTATTCGTGGCTTTAAGGTATGCTAGGTCTGCTGTTGTACATTATATTCTTAGTTCAGGGGATGTTATGTTAGCTTTAATAATAGGAAAACTATGCTACGTTAGCATATATTCGTTGATCAGTTGGTATCAAAGAACCTTTATTTTTATGGATGTTATACAAAATTTATTGACATGAATCAATAGATCAATTAATCAATAGATCAATAGATCAACAGATCACGAATGGGTAGGAGGATCAGAAGTGGGTGGTTTGAGGACTTAACTGATTTACTGATTTTACCTCTGGCTTTAAGGTATGTGTAAAAATGCAAAATTTTTAAGTTATATTTTTAAAAAGAATAATTTTTTAGTAAAAACATAATGTTTTAAAGCAAATAAAACAAAAATAAATAATTTTTATAGTAAAAACATAATGTTTAAAGAAACAAAGCAAAAAATAAGTAAAAGTTTTTAAAAAAAATATATATTAGATTATTTTAATTAAATAAATAAACAATAAAATAAAACTAAAATAAATAAATAAATAAATTAACTTTTAACCAAAATATAAATATAAAAGAATAATAAGAAACGTAAAAAAGAAAATACATAAACAAAACGAAATGTTTATTTATTTAACATGTGAAAAATTAACTCTTCCAGAGTTGTTTCGAAATTGTTACACACTTTCATGACATTAATAAAATATGGCAGTTCATGTGATCAGTAAGTTAGTATGTTGTTTGCCAGTCTCGTGGTACAAGTCAGGTATCTATTAATTTGTTGGATTTGTGTGTGTGTGTGTGTCTGTGTGTGTTGTTGTGCTGTGTGTGTTGTGTGTTGTTGTGTATGATATGTGGTTTGTTATTGTTCATTATACTATTTATAGTTGATAAATAATAAAAATAATAATAATAATAATAATTAATATAATAATAAAATAATAATAATAATAATAATAATAATAATAATATAGATAATAATTATAATAATAATAATAATAAAAATTAAACAAAATTATTTTAAAAAAAAAAAAAAATACTTAGTGTTAATTATTACAAAAAGTAATGAATAATTACATCCTATAATAATAATAATAATAATAATAAATAATAATAATTAAAAAAAAAAAAAAAAAAAAAAAACAAAAAACTTACGTTTAAGATAAAAACATATGTTAAGTAAGGACAAAGGGGAACAAAAGTTATATTAATTGCTAATTTTACCCTTCCTCAATTGTTGTCAAAATTATTGCGGAACATTAGTAATAATTCTCGTTTACCCTTTCTCATGTGTCAAAAGATATTGTGTGCAAAGTAATAAATCTCGTTGCCCTTCTCGTGTGTCAAAAGATATTGGGAGAAAAAGGTAATAAATCTAATAACCCTTTCTCATGTGTCAAAAGATATTGGGAACAAAGTAATAAATCTATTTACCCTTTCTCATGTGGTCAAAAGATATTAAGATTTAATGAGTTCATTTCTCGGAATTTCATTGGGCTTGTCCCGTGATGGCATTAGCAAATACAGTTTTCTTCTGATTGTTTACCCGTTGAGACGCTAACAAGGATTACGTTAAGTTTAGGGGTCGGATTGCGAGAGCAATTTACTTACCAATGTTTTAAGTTGTTGATCTGGCAGCAAAGTGAGCATGCCGTTATTGTGTGTGAGATCTATGTGGAATAATAAATATAATAATAATAATGTGTAATAATAATAATAATAATAATAAATAATAATAATAATAATTAATAATTAAATAATAATAATAATAATTAATAATAATAATAATAATAATAATTAATAATAATAATAATAAAATAATAATAATAATGATAAATAAAAATAATAATTAATAATAAGTAATATTTTTGAGCGCTTGTGTATAGTAAAGATTGAGATTGCTATGCCGACTTCTGCTGGTAAGTTGAAACTTCTAATTTTAGTTACCTTGTTAATGAATGCTGTATGTCAGTTAGGCTAGGATGAGATATATTTTTGTTTAGTTTTCAATGTTAATGTAAAATTAACATTAATATTTTAGAGATATGTTTGAAAAAGTGTTGTATATTTTCATTTAACTTGAACGTTAAATATATTTAACAACAACAACAACAACAACAACAACAACAACAACAACAACAACAACAAACGTAACATTTCAACAACAAAAATGCAAAATTTTTTAAGTTATAAACATAAAAAGAATAAATTTTTAGTAAAAACAAAATTTTTAAAGCAAATAAAACATGGTAATAAATAAATTTTAATAGTAAAAAATAAAACAAAATAAAATATTATTTTTTTGGTGCATAATATTAAAGCTTCCAACAAAACACAAAAGAAATAAATAAAAGTTTTTGTGTTATTTTATACAAAATATTGACTTTTATCCATAGATTCAATAGATCAATAGATTCAAAGATCACGAATGGTTAGAGATAGAAAGTGGGTAGTTTGAAATTGTACTTGATTTACTGATTTTACTGCTTTAAGGTTTGTGTAAAAATGCAAAATTTTTTTAATTATAAACATAAAAGAATAAATTTTTTTTGGTAAAAACAAAATGTTTAAGCAAATAAAACAAAATAAATAATATTTAGAAATAAAAATAAAAACAAAATCATCAAAGTTTATAATAAAAACACAAATTTGTAAAGAAAAAAAAACAAAAATAAAATTAAAAAGGTTTTTGGATATGTTTATTACAAAATATGACTTTAACTTCAATTAGAATCAATAGATCAATAGATCTATAGGTACATGATTAATTGAATAGGATTGGAGAAGGATATTACTGAATTTATCTTAGACAAACTTTAGACATAGATTTTAGTGCTTTCAGGATATTGGAAAAGGGCAACTTTTTTTACGTTATTAAACATACTTTTAACCAGGCAAAATTAAACAAAATTGATTTAAAAAGCAAAACAAAATAAATAAAAGTAATTTAAAAAGTTTAAATTGAAAAACCAAAAAGTAAAAACATAAAAAGAATTGAAACTTGTAAAAAATAAAAATAGCAAACAATATATTTTTGGGTTGACGTTTATAAAAAGAAAAAGAGATTTTGAAAATAGAAATGTCAGTCTCTTGCTAAACGAATGTTTACAAACTCAGCACCGCACCGGCTTCAAGCACCGGCGCCTGCACAACTCTGTTCTTCCTTCTCAGTCTTCCTTCTTCCATCTTCCTCCTTTTTACTCTTTTCCTCCCTTTATTTCTTCTATGCACTCCGTGCATTTCGTCTTCTTCTTTTCTTATGCACTCCTGCATTTAAACTTCTTTTATTTTCAGTTAGGGACCCTCCTCCGGAGGGTTCCAAACACTCTTTCTTCCTCCTTCCTCCTTCCTCCTTCTTTCCTCACTTCCTCCTCTTCTCTTATTGCACGTCCGTGCATTTCTACTGTCTTTTATTTCAGAGGGGGAACCCCCTCCGGAGGGGATCCCCAAAGCTTTCCAGCTCCAGATTTCCAGCTCCGATTTTCCATAATCCTTTCTCCATCTTTCTTCTCTGTACGCACCTCGTGCATTTCAACCTTCTAAGATCCTTCTATCTGGAAGGAACAGGCACCCCTTTCTCCGAAGGGGTGCACTCACCCGGAACCCCATTCCAGGGCAGACGGAGACGGCGGCGGCACAAACAAACAACCGGAAATAGAGATACCATCGCGTATTACTATTCTTATTATTATTTTATTTATTTAATAATATTTTACTTATTTTTACTTTAATTTTTAATTTTAAATTTTTTTTTTTTTTTAATTTTTAATTTTTTTTTTTAATTTTTAATTTTTTTTTTTTTTTAATTTTTTTTTTTTTAAATTTTTTTTTTTTTTTTTTTGTTTTTTTATTTTTTTGGGGGGGGGGTTCCAGTTTCCAGTTTTCAGGAAGTCACTTTCCAGGTTCCAGGTTCCTATGGAACCTTCCAGGATTTTCCATACCCTCGAATATGCTCTTTTAACTTTACTATATATTATATATAATATATGTGTACATACATAATTTTATATAGTATTTTATTTGCCTATGCCATATAATAGTTAATCTATACTATATATATATATATATATATAATTTATC
>JABUQX010005303.1:32500-37500 GCA_015478945.1 Trachelipus rathkii | reverse complement strand
ATCAGTGAAACAAACCACCCACCCAACCCTCCATACCATCCTAACCTCTCATGATCTATCGATCTAATGATCTATTGATTCAAGTCACATTTCGAGTATCATTTTTTGAATAAACATAACATAAAAAATTCTTTATAACTGATCTATGAATATATGCTATGCTAAACAAAGTTTTCATATTAATAAAGCTAACATAACATCATCAGGTCTAAGAATATAATGTACAACAACAAACCTAACACCCCTTAAACACGAATAAACGTTAAAATTAACAAAGTCCCGCACTTAACAATAGTAAAGTAACTAACATAGCATACAAAAACGTAACCTATTCACACTTTGTCAAGCATATCTCTAACATAACAATGTTAATTTATATTAACATGGTGATATTTAACAAAAATTTATCACAACATTGGCTAATTATCATACTGATCAACGAATATACTCTAACGTAATAAAGTTTCCATATCAATAAAGCTAACATAGCATAACATGAACTAAGAAAATAATGTACAACGACAAACCTAACACAACTTACACACGAATAAACTGTTAACATAATATTAACAAAGTTCCACACTTAACATCAGTAAAGTAACTAATTGCATGCAAAACGTAACCTATTCATACTTTTTTCAAGCCTATCTTTAACATATTAACGTTAATCTTACATTGACACAGTAACATTTAGCAAAAATGTGTCATAACCTTGTTCGATTATCATACAAACCAACGAATATATGCTAACGTAACAAAGTTTTTTACATTATCATAGTAATATTTAACAAAAATTTAACATAACCTTACCTAAATATCATAATCCCAACAAATAATTGCAAACATAACAAAGTTTTATCCAAACATAACATAAAAAATAACAAAGTTTTATCCAAACATAACATAAAATAAGTTATTTGAATAAAATACCATTATTTAAAGTGTATAATTGTCATGTTTTACATACCCGAAATCAGTAAATCAGTAAATTCAGTAATCAAACCATCAATCCCTCCCCACCCCTCCCTCCATGACCTTTTGATCTATTGATCTATTGATTCAGGTCACATATAGAGTATCATTTCGGATAAACATAGTACAAAAATAAGTTCTTTATATACTAACCAACGAATATATGATAACGTAACATTGTTTTCACATTAATAAAGCTAACATACCATTACCAGAACTAAGAATATAATGTACAATGACAAAACCTAACACACCTTACGCACGAATAAACTACTAACATTAACAAGTTCCATACTTAACAACAGTGAAGTACCTAAGATCTAACACAGCATACAAAACATAACCTATTCACAGTTTTTCAAGCATATCTCTAACATATCAATGTTAATTTTTACATTAACACTATAGATTTACTTCACATTTCAAGTATCATTTCGGATAAACATAGCACAAAAATGAGTTCTTTATATACTAGCCAGCGATTATATGCTAACATAACAATGTTTTCACATTAATAAAGCTAAAATAGCATCATATGAACTAAGAAAATATTGTACAACGACAAACCTAACACAACTTACGGGTTTTGGGCCTCAGCCCTTCGGGCTAAGGCCTTACCCCTCCTTTAGAGGGGTAAAACCCGCTTACACCCCTTCGGGGTAATCCCCCCTCTCAGGATTCACACCCTTTCAAGGGGCGCATCCCTTTTTGGTTTTCTCTCGGGAGGGAGGTGATGTGTTGCTTTAGATACTCTTGGTTAATGAAAACTGTTTATTCGTAAGTTAGGTACGTTTTGTTAAATATTACTATGGCAGTGTGAAATTAACACTGATTTGTTAGAGAAATGATGAGTATTGTAAGATATTACTGTGTTAACTGATGATGATGTGTTAGAAACGTGAGACTATGTTAAGATTTTGTTGAGTAATGCTAGGTTTGCCCGAGAATTTTGCTAATGTCTACGTTTTATTCATAGTTCAAATGATGTTATACTCGAAACCGGAGTTGACATCATTTTGATGAAGATATGTCAATCATAGTTCAGATTGCTGGTATCTTTTGATTAGATTTGGTTCACTTTGTTTAAGGGATTTTTTGTTAGATAATCGGCTTTACCTGTTGCTGATAGGCGGGAAAAGTGGGAACATATCGATTATTGTATGACCTGTTAGCTACTTTTACCTTTGATAAAGGTAGGGCAATTTTTTAGGATGTTAGCGGATTATTCATAAGCGCAAGGTATGTTAGGTTTGCATTTGTACATATATATTCTTAGTTCAGGTTATGATATGTTTAGCTTTATTTGATGCTAAACTTTGTTGCGTAAAAGCATATATTCCGTAGATCAGTATAAAAGAAACTTATTTTATGTTATTGTTTATCCAAAATGATACTCGAAATTATTGACTTTGAAACAATTAGTTCAATAGGATCCAGGCGGGTGGGATGGGTAGGGGACTGCAGGAATGGATGGTTTGATTTACTGATTACTGATTTACTGCTTAAAAATCAGTATAAACTATTACGCTCTACTGTGATATTTTTTTCAAAAACTATTTTTTATGTCATGTCAGGATAAAAATTTTTGTTATTTTTGGTTTTATGTTTGTAGTTAAAACTTATGTTTGCAATTATTTCGTTGGGGATTAATGTATTTAGACGAGGTTATGATGAATTTTTGTTAAATATAACGAAGTTGAGATGTTGATGTAAAAAATTTGTTACATTAGCATATATATTCGTTGCTCAGTATGATGATTAGCCAGGGTTATGCTAAATTTTTTGTAAATATTACGATGTTAATGCTAAAATTAACATTGACATGTTAGAATTATGCTTGAAAAAGTGTGAATAGGTTAGCTTTTGTACGATGTGTTCTAGGGTATCTTTTACTGTTGTTAAGTTGAGGCAAACATTTGTTAATACGTAGTAGTTATTCGTACGTATTGCTGTGTTGTATTTTGTCTTGGTAATATATCTTGTTCGGTTTATGTTATGTTAGCTTTTTTATTAATGCAAAAACGTTGTTACGTTAGCCTATATTCGATGATCAGTGTATAAAGAACTTTATTTTTATGTTTTGTTAACCGAAATGATACTCGAAATGTGACATGACTCAATAGATTCAATAGATCAGAAGGTCATGGTGGGAGGGGTGGGGAGGGTGGGTGGTTTCATTTACTGATTTACTGATTTTTACTGCTTTTTTAAATTCAGTAAACTATTACACTTTATTATGATATTTTATTCAAAGAACTTATTTTTATGTTATGTTTGGATAAAACTTTGTTTGCAATTATTCGTTGGTCTGTATGATGATTAGACAAGGTTATGATAAAATTTTTGTTAAATATTACTGTGTCAATGTAAAATTAACGTTAATATTTTTTAGAGATATGCTTGGAAAAAGGTATGAAAGGTTACGTTTTTGTAAGCAATTTAGTTTAGTTTACTTGGTGTTAAGTGTTGGAACTTTGCGTAATGTTAAACAGTTTATTCATGCGTTAATTTGTTAGTTGTCGTTGTACAATATTTTCGTTAGTTCATTATGATGCTTGTAGCTTATTAAAATGTTGAAAAACATTGTATGTTAGCCATATAATCGCTGATATGTAGTTTAAAAAAAGAACTCTTATATTTTGTGCTTATGCTTTATCCGAAATGATACTCGAAATGCGACCGCGTTAAATCAATAGTGTTAAAAATTAACATTGATAGTTAGAGATATGGCTTTGAAAAACTGTTGAAGTAGGTTACGTTTTGTATACAATGTTGCTAGGTCCTTTACTGTTGTTAAGTTATGGAACTTTTTAATGTTAGCTGTTTATTCGTGCCGTAAGTGTGTTAGGTTTTGTCATTGTACATTATATTCTTAGTTCAGGTAATGTTATATTAGCTTTATTAATGTGAAAACATTGTTACGTTAGCATATATTCGTTGGTTAGTATAAAGAACTTATTTTGTACTATGTTTATCCGAATGAATACTCGATATGTGACCTGAATCAATAGATCAATAGATCAAAAGTCATGAGGGATGGGGAGGCCAGAGTGGGTGGTTTTGATTTACTGATTTACTGAGTTACTGCTTTAAAATCACTAAACTATTACACTTTACTATTGGTATTTTATTCAAAGAACTTAGTTTTAATGTTATGTTTGGATAAATAAAACTTTGTTATTTAATGTGGGATAAACTTTGTTATGTTGTGCAAATTATTTGTGGGGATTATGATATTTAAAGTAAGGTTATGTTTAAATTTTGTTAAATATTACTATTTTAAATGTAAAAAACTTTGTTACTTTAGCATTAATATTCATCGGTTTGTATCGATAATCGAACAGTGTATAACACATTTTTTGCTGAATGTTACTGTGTCAGTGTAAGATAACGTTGATATGTTAGAGATATGCTGAAAAAAGATGAATAGGTTAACGTTCTGCGCCCAATGTTAGTTACTTTACTGGTACAACGTTAAGTGTTGGAACTTTGCTTAATGTTAACAGTTTATCGTGTGTAAGTATGTGTAGGTTTTTGTCGTGTCACATTATTTTCTTAGGTTCAGTTATGCTATGTTAGCTTTTATTTGATATGGAAAACTTTTATTACGTAGAGTATATTCGTTGATATCAGTAATGATTAATAGCCATATATTGTTGTGATAAATTTTTGGTTAAATATTTCCCATGTTAATATAAATTAACATTGTTATGTTAGAGATATGCTTGACAAAGTGTGAATAGGTTACGCTTTGCATGCAATGTTAGTTACTTTTACTGTTGTTAAGTGCGGGACTTTGTTAATTTTAACGTTTATTCGTGTTTAAGGGGTGTTAGGTTTGTTGTTGTACATTATATTCTTAGACCTGATGATGTTATGTTAGCTTTTATTAAATGTGAAAACTTTCGTTACGTTTTAGCATATTATTCGTTGATCAGTGTTAAGGAATTTGTTTTTATTGTTATGTTTATTCAAAAAATGATGCTCGAAAGCTGACTCTTGAATCAATAGATCATTTTAGATCGCAT
>JABUQX010005303.1:15000-17500 GCA_015478945.1 Trachelipus rathkii | reverse complement strand
CTCTATGTCTCAATACTAACACTATTCCCCTCAGTGTTGGAAGCACGCACATGTCCAACCTATTTCCGAAAAAAGCCGAAGCCGCTCGAATCCTTCTTAACAATCGCTCTAAGCGCTCACCTGTATTCTATCTAGATCTTTGAAAACCCTTCTTAACTCTCACTTCTTAGACCATCTGGAATCTCATTCTCTTCTTTACGATCGCCAGTACGGCTTTCGGCGTTCGAGGTCTACTGGTATATACTTTCCTATCTTACTGTTTTATGGTTTTCCGCCCTTATAAACTATGGGAGACTGCTTGGTGGCGCTTGACATATCCAAAGCATTTGACCGGGTATGGCACGCGTCACTGCTCTCCAAGCTCCCCTCCTTTGGGTTTCCTCCTTCTCTTTGCTTACTTATGTTTAGATTTCTTTCAAATCGCCTCAATACGGCTGTGTTTTGATTGGAGCGACTTCTTCTTCTTTTTCTGTCATTAGTGGTGTTCCTCAGGGTTTTCTGTCTTATCTACTACTTTATTCTTACTTTTCATTAATGATCTTCTCACCTGCACATCTAACTCTATCCACTCATATGCCGATGACTCGACGCTTCATTCTTCAACTCATTTCAATTCTGCTCCCTCTTTTACTTCTAGAATTGCCTCTCGTCTTAATCTTTCCGATTCTATTCTCGCTGATCTGGATAGAATTTCCGATTTGGGTCGTCTCAACCTTGTGAAATTCAATTCTTTAAAAACTCAACTTCTTCAAATCTCCCTCTCTAAAACACCTTCTAACTTTCCTATCTCTTTCGACGGTTCTCTCGTCTCTCATGTTGACAATATAAACATCCTTGGCCTTAAACAATAAACAAAAAAAATGTCTTGGATACCTCACTTACAACGGTTGCTAGGGCGGCCTCAAAGAAACTGGGAGTTTTGTTTAGACTGCGAGATTTTTTTTCCTCTTCTCAGTTACTCCAGCTATACAAGGGTCTCATCCGCCCTTGTATGGAGTACTGTTCTCATATCTGGGGGCTCTGGTTTCACCCGGCTTTTGGACAGGGTCGAGTCAAAATCCAAAAGGCTTATAAACTGTTCTGTACTTTCCAGTTCACTTGACCCTCTATCTTTGCGGCGCGATGTTGGTGCTTTATCTTCTTTCTATAGGTACCGCAGCGGCAGGTGTTCGAGGGAACTTACCACTCGCGTACCATCACCGAGGAGGGTAAAAACGACTCAGGAACCTACCTGAAGAATGAAAATACCCGCCATGAGCAGAATCAGAGGAGGGAAAAGCACCCACCAAGAGCAGCAGAGGGCGGGTAAAAACTCCTCAGGAACCTACGTGAATCCTGAAAATATCCACCAAGAGCAGCAGAGGAGGGTAAAAGCACCCAAGAGTAGCAACAGAGGAGGGTAGAAACACCCACGAACCTACGTGAGCAGAGGTAATGTACGCGCATAGTCTTCGACCATGTGCATGCGTACGTGCCTTTGGCACCTACGTACACATAAAAGGGTAATATACTCACATGTGCTTGCGTACGTGCCTTCGGTACAGGTACGTACATCATATAAATAACCCAGGACCTACGTGATATACAAAAAACCCTCCCTACTTATGTAGGAAATGAAAATACCCTCCAAACTGACCTTTGGAGGGTAATACCAACCTCGTCACTCCAGTATCTATTACTACTATCGTTTTCTTTGAGAAATTTGTTTATTTCGGACATATAGAAATCTGCAAATTTTGGTCCTAGGGACGATAGCATTGAGACTATTTTTTTTTTTTAATCCAGTTTGTTGTTAAAATCAAAAGGCGTTTTAGTGGTGGTGCAAGCTATGAACATTTTTTTCAAATAAATTATCATTACATAATTCATTAAAAAATTAGTTCTGATTTGGTATTTTATATTATTATTATTATTATTATTATTATTATTATTATTATTATTATTATTATTATTATTATTATTATTATTATTATTATTATTATTATTATTTATCATTATCCCCAAAATCCATTATCATTATCATTTATCATTATCATTATCATTATCCATTATCATTATTATTATTGATTATTATTATTTATTATTATTATGTATTAGTTATTATTTATTCATTATTTATTTATTATTATGGATTATTTTATTTGTATTATTATTATATCTTATATTATTATTATCTTTATTTATTATTATTATATTAATTATTATCTATTATTATTATTACTGATTTTATTATTATTAATAGTATTATTATTATATTATAAAATAGTTATTCTATTAGTTTAGGAGCTCTACACGCGTTTTCAATTTTTTAAGGTATCATCTCTTCAAGATTGAACTGCTTTTAAGAATATTCTAATAAGAATATAACAAAAGCTTTTAACTTTTAATCTATTTCGACTGGTAACTCAGGCGTCAACAGAGACGAGTTCTATGACTAAATATTATGATTGTTTACTGTTATCTGTTTCTCGGTCTCTCTGTTCTCACACCGTTACTGTTA
>JABUQX010005303.1:0-12500 GCA_015478945.1 Trachelipus rathkii | reverse complement strand
ATTATTATATTATATTATTATTATTATTATTATTATTAATTATTATTATTAATATTTTTATTATTATTATTATTATTATTATTATTATTATTATTATTATTATTATTATTATTATTATTATTATTATTATTATTATTATTATTATTATTATTATTATTATTATTTTATTATATATTATTATTATTATTATTATTTATTATTATTGTTTGTTATTATTATTATATTATTTAATTTATTTATTTATTTACTTGATCTCGCAGCCATGGATTCTCTTCCAATACAATTTGGTAGATCTATTGCCTTGCCTGAAGATTCAGGTAAGTAAAATTTGTATTATTATTATTATATAATATATATTACTATTTAACAGGGTTGGGATTTTTTGGATTTTTTGAGAAAAAAAATCAATTTTT
This sequence comes from Trachelipus rathkii, assembly GCA_015478945.1. Lineage (NCBI taxonomy): Eukaryota > Metazoa > Arthropoda > Malacostraca > Isopoda > Trachelipodidae > Trachelipus > Trachelipus rathkii. Next base: position 12,087 of record JABUQX010005303.1, on the reverse strand, counting down.
GATTTTTTGGATTTTATGAGATTCGTGACGTCACGCGAAATTATATATTGGTAAACAAACTTTTTTTTAAAGTTCGATAGGTATTATTTTTCAACCCTAACGGCCCATATAGTCTGAGCTCAAGAAGCTTAAAATGGGCTTATAGTCTATGACACAATGAAACAACAACACTAAAGAATGTTATTTGTAATAATGATAATATGTTAGATCAGAAACAAAAGAAACATGTTTGAAACATGATCTTTTGTTGATATTTTTAAAGTGTAGAAATTTGAAACAGAGTAGCCTTGCTATGATATTATTATTCTAATTTTTTATTTCTATTGAAGTTAAATCACTTAAATATCCAAATAACTTAAAAAATATATATAAAACAGCAAAAAATCAAAAAAAGCAAAAATCATAATTTTTGAGCACAAAAAAATTCAGTGAAAATCCAGTTGAACAAATTCAATTGATTTTTTCCGTGCCATCCCTATTTAAAGTAATATTAGCTAAACTACTAGTAGAAGTATGTATCTCTGTTGTTGTTTATGTTGTTATTGATAGGAATATTAAGTCTAAATGCGATTCTTCTTCCTCTTCTTGTTGTTATTATAATTTGAAAAAAAAATTAAAATTAAAATTAAAATTATAATTATAATTATAATTAGTACATTTTAATTGATAGTTATAATTATAATATAATTCTAATTATATCTAATAATTATAATTTCTAGCGCTATTTATAAGTTAAGGAATACGTTGAATTATAATTAAATTAATTATAATTTTAAAATGATAAATATAATGAAAATTATACATTATATTAATAATTATATATTAAATTATAGATTATAATTATAATTATAATTATATTATAATTATTTTATAATTATATTTATAATTATAATTATAATTTTAATTATAATTATAATTAAAATTATAATTAAAATAAAAAAAATTAAAATTATAATAATAATTAAAATTAAAATTATGATTATAATTAAAATTTATAATTATAAGCTTGATAATAATTATGGAGAATAAATTATAAAAAAATCAACAAAGGTATAAATATAGTTAAAATAAAATTAGAATTATAATTAAAATTAAAAAAATTATACTTTAACTATTCTAATTTTATTAACTTATAATTAGATTAATTCGTTGTAATTTTACTTACAATTATCACGAAAATGTTAGGTAGAATTAATAATATATATTATAATTATATGGTGATAATGATGTTAAAGATATAATATGATAATGGATGAAAGTAATAATAATAATAAAATATAATATAATAATAATAAATATAATGAATAAATAATAATAATAATAATATATAATAATAATAAATAATAATAATAATAATAACTAAAAAATAATATAATAATAGGTCAATAGATGATTATAAATAATTAATAATAATAAATAATAAATAATAATAATGGCATATATATAATAATAATGAGAAATAATAATAATAATATAATAATAATAATAATATATATATAATAATAATCAATATAATATAATAATTAATATAATAATAATACTAATATAATAATAATAATAATAATAAATAATAATATAATAATAATAATAATAATAATAAGCCAATGATGAGGTTTCAAAAGAAAGATTTTTGGAATTACATAAGGAGGAAAAAAGGAATACTGAAAGATGCATACGTAGGAGGAAAAAAAGAGGTAAATGAACAATTTGGATGGAGGATGAATGAGGACTTACAAGGAAATAGGAAACTCTTCTGGAAGAAATTGCGAAAGGTTAAGAATGAGATTAAGTGGAATCTGCTTAGAATATTGAAAAAGGATGGTTCTTTCGAAACTGATGAAATGGATGTGAGGATATTGTTGAGGGAATACTTCGAAACTCTGCATAGCATTTAAAGTAATGAAGAGGTGATAGTGGTTGTGTGTGGGTTTGATGGGGCAAGAAGGAATAGTTATTTTAGGGATGAGGTTATTAGAAGGAGGAGGAATGTAGAGGTGAGAAAGTTGAAGAATGGTAAATCTGCAGGTATAGATGAAATTACAGGTGAAATGATCAAGAACATAGGCTAGATGGTAATTGATTGTATTTAGAAACTGTAAAACAAAGCGTTTATGGGTTTATGGAGGGTATAGTTTCGAGAGATTGGAGGAGAGCAGTAATACCCTTATATAAGGGTAAGGGGGATAAGGGGAACTGTAGGAATCATAGGGGAATTAGTTTATTGAGTGTTGTAGAGAAGATATATACCAATATTTTGGACGAAAGAGTTCGTTGAGTGACTGAAGAACTGATTGGTGAAGAGCAAGGCGCTTTTATAAATGGTAGATGATGTGTGTATCACATCTTTACATTGAAACAAATGATTGAGAAAATGAGCGAGAAGAGGAACAAATTGTATCTAGGTTTTATGGATTTGCAACAGGCATATGATAGGATTAATTGGGAAACTGTATGGCAGGTGTTAATAATATAAGGTGTTGGTGATAGACTTCTGAATGGAATCAAAAGTATGTTTGACGATAGTGAAGCGTGTGTGTAAGAATAAATGAATCGAAAGTGATTGGTTTAATAATAATAATAGCTGAGTGAGGCAGGAATTTATTATGTTTCCTTGGTTATTCAATTTGTATATTGGTGAGGTTATTTAAGATTTAGGGATGGATGTGGCAGGGGATGGTGTTAGAATGATGGAGATTGAAGGAGAGTGGAGGGTGCCCTATCCATTATATGCGAATGATTTGGTTTTGTGTGGCAAATCTGAAGAGAGTTTGAGAGGATTGGTAGAGAGATTTGGCAGTTTGTGTGAAAGGAGGGGTTTGAAAGTAAATGTAGATAAGAGTAAGGTTATGGTTGTGAGTGATGACAGTCCTCGGTGTGAAGTTATGTTAGTTAGCAAACTACTGTAACAGGTGTCCGAGTTTAAATATTTAGGATAAATTTTGGATGACGAGGGATCGGATGATGTAGAGTGTAGTAGGAAAGTTGTAAATGGTAGGAGGTAACTACTGCAATTAAATTGTTGGTGGATGTAGAGGAACTAAGTCTTTAGTGCGCTAGGGTCTTACATGAGGGTATGTTGTTACCTGTGTTAATAAATGGTTGTAAGACTATGGTCTGGAAGAAGAGGTATAGAACTTTGGTACAATGTATTCAGATGACAATCTTAGGGGCTTGTTAGGTGCGAGAAGAATTGATAAAATAAGGAATGAAAGTATTAGAGTTGTGTGGTGGGGAGAAAGCGGCATAGTAGACAATAAATAAAAGTACGTTGAGATGGTTTGGTCAAGTGGAAAGGATGGATGATAGTCGGTTGATTAAGAGGATGAATAGTGGCGAGTGTGCTGGTAATCGACCCTGCTGGGAGACCGAAGGAAAAGTGGATTGAGTCGATAAAAGAAAGCCTGGAGGAGGGAAATGTGGTGGTGAGAAGAAAGGTTATAATAGAAATGAATGGTGGTTGTTTTGTGAGTGGGAGTATGGTTGCGTCATCTGGATAAGTGATGACGGGCCGGGATACTTGTAAAGATGCCATAGTGAGGGTCCAATGAGGTCGTGAAGCCTCTAGGGTGGATTTTCTGATCGCGACGAGTTCTTACTAAACTAAAAAGTAATATAAGGGGCAGTAAGGCTGGGCTTCTTTTCGACTTGTCAAATTCTTCTACTACTTTCCTGTTTCCAGTGCATGCTACGCACCTTACCCCCAATCTTGTGGAGAGAAGGTGGGTGAATAATAAATAATAATAAATAATGAATAAATATAATAAATAGAAAAAAAAATATATAATAAAATAATAATAAAGAATAATAAAATAATAAAAATGTACTAATTAATATAATAATAATAATAATAAAATACTAATAATAATATAATCAATAATAATAATAATAATAAATAAAATAATAATAATAATAATAATAAATAATAATAATATAATAGTAATAATAATAATAATAATAATAATAATAATAATAATAATTAATAATAATGGGAATAATAATAATGATATAGTAATATAAAATAATAATAATAATAATGAATAATATAATAATTAAAATAGTAATTAATAATGATACATAATAATAATAATAAGATAATAATAATTAATAATAATAATACTATATATAATAATATAATAATAATAATAAATAATTTCAAGGTTCAATTTTTTAAGAACTTTTATTCAGATAAGAAAATTTACAGTTTACATAGTACAATATTTTACAACTACATTATAATAATAATTATAATAACAAAATAATTTCCTCTCTAGTATCTGAAAGGGGTCTACTAATTGGCAACACAGTGGTCGATGTCTTTGAGACCCGAAATTATAATTAATAACAATAAGTTTAAAAATGATAATAAATAACAAAACCCATAATAATAATAAAACAATAATAATAATATAATAATATAATATAAATGGAAATATAATAATAATAAATGGATAATAATTAATAATAATAATAATATAATAATAATATAATAATAATAATCATTAATGAATAATAATTATAATTACAATTAATACAATTATAATTACAATAATAATAAATAATAATAATAATAATAAATGAATATAATAATAATAATAATAATTAATAATAATAATAATAATCATATAATAATAATAATAATATAAAGAACAGAAATAACAATATAAGATTGATAAAAGTAATAGATTATTAATAAAAACAGATAAAATAGTAATATTTCAAAATACTAAATACAATAAAAATAATCCAAATGGTATTAATAACATGAACAGTAATTGAGAAGCCGTACATCTCTTTTAACTGAGTTCAGTCTCGAATAAAATAATAACATAAATATCAATAATAATAATAAAATAATCCTGAAAACAATTATAACAAGAAAAAATTTTAAATATATTTCAGTAACAAAAAAATAAACTAGTAATAAATATTAATGATATTAATAGTCTCAAAAAAATAATACCAAAATAAATAATAATGAATAATAATAATAATAATGATAATAAGAAGATAATACAATAATAAAAATAATTTAAAATAATATAATAATATATATAATAATAATAAAATAATAATAATAATAATATAATCATCAATAATAAATAATAATAATAATAATAATCAAATAATAATAATAATCATAATCATAATCATAATCATATCATAATAATAAATAATAATAATAATAATAATAATATAATAATAATAATAATAATACATAATAATAATAATAATGATAATAATAATAATAATAATAATATAATAATAAATAAAAAATAATAATAATTGAATAATTAAATATAAGAATAAAAACATAATGCAACGAAATACTAATAAATACAGATGAACACAGATACTAATGCTATAATAATAATAATAATAATAATAATAAATATAAAATAATAATATAATAATAATATAAAATAGTATATTATTAGTACTGTATTATGCAGCTGTTTTGAGGTTTCCTTTCATGGTAAAGTATAAGTAATAGTATTAGTAACTATTTATATAGCCTTTTTTTGATTTACTTGTAAATATATAAGAGAATTTTTCATTTCTTAGTTCCGAGGTAAATCGTTAAAGACTTTAGCAATTATAGCTAACTGCTTGTCTAGCTTTTCTAAAACTATAGAGAAGGAGGATTTACGTGCATCACTATTTTCTTAGATTTATTATCTCTTTGAATTTGTTATTATGAAAGTTAGATATTAGGAAGTTACATGCCTTATTTTGTAGTACCTTGTGCTGTTCCTTTAATAGAGATAACTTCAAATAGGTCTTCAAATTGTAATATTTTAAGTTTTTTACATAAAGGTGCTGTATGCTCATAGAAGTTTTTAGTTGGACTTAACAGTCGGATGAAGCGTTTTTGCATCAAAATAACCGAATTAATAGCTGATTTGCTAGCTATACCATAGACTGGAAGACAATATAATAGATGTGGGTGTATATGTGCATAGTATATCTTCTCAATTATATATAAGGAATGAATTTTTTCAATTTGACTTGTATATACATATATTTCGCTATGTTTACTCACTAAGCTGGTTGATATGTTTTTTGAATGTCATTTTTTCATCTAACGTTACCCCAAGTATTTTAGCATTTGTGAATCTTTTCAAGTCAACTCCTTTACTTTTCCCTTCTTATCCGTTCTGATAGTTTTGTTGCTAATTATGATGTATGACGTTTTTTGCAAGTTTAGTGAAAGTTTATTAGAATCTATCCATGTTGTGATCTTATTTAAGACGTCTGCTGCTTTTAGTGATAGCGTAGCCGGATTTTTATCCTTTATTAATATTGAAATATCATCAGCAAATGAGACCATGAAAGAGTCGTGTGAATTAAATACATCATTGGTATACAATGTAAATAATAATGGGCCAAGAATGGATCCTTGTGGAACACCGCAAGTTGTTTGTAGTGGTTCAGAGCATGTTTCACCTATTTTCACATACTGAGATCTTCCACTAAGATATGTTTTAAACCATTGTAGTGTGTTTCCCTTTATTCCCATCTTATTCATTTTGTTAAGTAGTATATCATGATCTATTGTATCAAAAGCTTTTGTAAGATCCAATAATATAAGTGCAGTTGAATTTTTATTTTCTATATTTTCATATATTTTTTCTGTCAAACAAACAAGGGCTTCAGTTGTTGATCTGTTCTTTCTAAAACCAAATTGAAAGTCGTTGATAATATTATTCGTATTAAGATAATTTATTATTCGATTTAATACTAGTTTTTCGAGTATTTTGCTAATGGTATGTGTAATTGAAATCGGTCTATAGTTTTTAGGATCAGTTTTATCACCCTTTTTATGTGCAGGTGTGACACGTGAGACTTTTAAGATTTCTGGGAAAATTCCCTTGTTAAATGAGATGTTAAAGAGATCTTTTAGGGGTGAGGCAATTATGTCAGCTATGATTTTGTAAATGTGATTGGGAATGGTATGAGTATCACATTTCTTATTTTGTAGTTCAGTAATGATCGCTTTGACTTCTGAGACCTTAACATTTTCAAATGAAAAGAGAGAACCATAGTCTGCCAAATAGGTTTCAAATGAGGTATGCCTAAGTGGCATGTTTGATACATTTACTTTGCCATTATTTACGAAGTAATTGTTAAGTTCATCGGCAATTTCTTTTTGTTGTTTTAATATTTCTCCGTTTTTGTTTATTTCATTTATTTTGCTTTTTTTTTAATTACTTTTGTTGACTAGATCATTAATTAATCCCCAAGTTGATTTTGGGTCTTCATATACATTTTTAAATTTACTATTGTAATATTTCTTTTTTGCTTTCTTCAAAACAATTTTCAATTGTTTGTCATACTTATTATATAATTGAAATGGTATGATACCTCCTTTATAATTTCTGTAGAGTTTATGTTTTTGACTTATTGAGTTTCTTATACCTGATGTTATCCATGGATTTTTAATCCTCTTTGATCCTAATGTTTTGGTTTTTAAAGGAAATGAATCATTATAACATGTATTTAAAGAGTTTATAAAGCAGGTAAGTTTTGAATGGATGTCAATCTGGTCATTCTGTATGTATGAAAAGTCAACCTCATTTAACTTACTTATAAAAGTACGTCTGCAATTTTCATCGTCCTGCCTATAATTTATGGTAGTAAGTGTTCGTGTTTTATTAATGAAAAATTTTACAATACAGGGGTAATGATCCGTCATATCTGTTTTTATTACAAAAGATTTGATATCAGCTTCTAGGTTACTCCAAACATGATCAATTAGCGTTGGGTTTCTGTCGTCATTGTTATTAGGGCGGGTAGGCACCGTTATGTAGTTGATCAGGCCGTTTGACATCATTATATTTGATAGCGCGTTGCTGCCTAGCGAAGGGCTATTATTACCTACATCAATGTTGAAGTCACCAGCAATTACTACCTTCGTGTTATGCAAGTATGTTTGGATTGTATATTCAAGTGAGTTAATGAATTCAATTCTCGACGCATTAGGGGGTCGGTATAATCCCACTATCACTACATTGAAGGATTTGTTTTCAATTCGAACTGCCAGGATTTCAATAGTTTCGTCAATTTTAGAAAATATTATTTTTGGGTTATCACATATATCATTTTTTATGAAAATAGAGACTCCCCCCCTCTCTTGTTTTTTGGTCTAACAATATGAAATCCATTATATCCTTTTAACAAATGCACTTCTTTATTGTGTTCATTAAGGAAAGTCTCGCTCAACACCACGCAATCAAGATTAATATTTTGATAATCCAGATAATTTAGGAAATCATCATAATGTTTTTGGAGGCTTCTTACATTAAAATGTAATAATGCGAAATTACTTAGTTCGTCTGTGGTATTATTAGCTTTTCTTATCACATCTGGGGAGGTGTATTCAGTATTGTGTGTGGAATTGCTAGAAAGAAGTTCGTCCCAATTCCTTATTGATTCATGATAATAGAATAATAATAATAATAAATATATAAATAATAATATAATGAATAATAATAATAATAATAATAATAATAATAATTAATAAAATAATAATAATAATAATAATAATAATAATAATAATAATTAATAATAAAATAACAAATATGGAATCTTAACAATAACTTAGAGTGATTCAAACGTTAATCGACATACGTGGGCAATTATTTGTTAAAATATGAATAATATATAAATAAAATAAATAAAATAAAAATAAAATAAAATAAAAATGAATAATAATATAAATATTAAATAATAAAAATAATAATAATAATAATAATAATAATAATAATAATAATAATAATAATAATAATAATAATAATAATAATAATAATAATAATAATAATAATAATAGCTTCACAATAACAATAAATAATAATAATAAAATAATAATAATAATATAATATAATATAATAATAAAATATAATATTAATAATAATAATAATAATAATACATAATAATAATCAATTAATAATAAAATATCAAAATAAGTAATAATAATAATATAATAATTGTAGTAATAATAATAATAATAGCTTCTTACGTGCTATTTTTTTTTTTTTTTTTTTTTTTTTTTTTTTTTTTTTTTTTTGCTTAAACATGTTCTTTGACAATTTCGTTTCATTTTTGCTCTTGGAAAATTTGTCAAATTTAATGTTTTAAAGATAAAAGTTATCCTGCTTTCCAAATCAAGGGAAATTTTATTTTAGGTGAAAATGTCTTTTAAAGTGCTTTTAATAACGTTTCCAATTTTTAATTGAGGGTAATCATTAGTTATTACGTTTTAAATTATCCTTGTCACCTCTTTGTTAAAGAGTTCACACGTTGAAGTGATTTTATGACTTCTGTGAATTAGGATTTACAATTAATAGTTTATACCTATCAGGTATATTAGAATCATAATTTGTGTATAAACCTTTATCTGTACTTTTAACATTAACCTTCTTTTCAAACTCTACCAATTTAAAACAAAAGTGAGCCAAATAGGAACCAGTTTTGATTTTTCACATCTATAAATGAAGTTTAGGAAGGATAATTGTTCAAGTCGTTAAGAGAAATTTTTTAAATGATTCTAACTTTCAAATATGACAAATGTGTCATTGAGGTATCTTACTTAAGTTTTCGGATTAATTGTTATATTCATTCAGAATTTGGTTTTCAGTATGAGAATTATATAAATTGGAGAACGTATGACCCAATGAGGATACCATCGATACACCATCTTTTTGGATAAACGTTTCATTATTAATATTAAAAGGGGTTTCTATAGTACAGATAGAGTTATTATCAATATTAGTTAAATAATATTACTATTTTATTATTATTATTATTATTATTATTATTATTATTATTATTATTATTATTATTATTATTATTATTAATTAATTATTATTATTATTATTATTATTTAGTATTATTATTATATTTTATTATTATATTGATTAATTATAATAATTATTATATTATTATTAGTATTATTTTATTATAATAATAATAATAATAATAATAATATATATAATTAATAATAATAATATAAATAATTAATTAAAAAATAAATAATTAATAATAATAATAATAATAATAATAATAATAATAATAGTAACTATTATTAACTAATATTATAATAACTATCTGAACTATAGAAACCCCTTTTAATATTAATAATGAAACGTTTATCCAAAAAGATGGTGTATCGATGGTATCCTCATTGGGTCATACGTTCTCCAATTTATATAATTCTCAATACCTGCAAAACCAAATTCTGAATGAATTATAACAATTATCCAAAAACTTTAAGTAAGATACCATGCAATGACCATTTTGTCATATTTGAAAGTTAGAATCATTTTAAAAAATTTCTTCTTAACGACTTGAACAATTATCCTTCCTAAACTTCATTTATGAAGATGTGAAAAATCAAAAACTGGCATTCCTATTTGTCTCACTTTGTTTTAAATATGGTAGAGTTGAAAGAGAGGTTAATGTTAAAAGTACAGATAAAGGTTTATACACAAATTATGATTCTAATATACCTGATAGGTATAAACTATTAATTGTAAATCCTAATTCACAGAAGTCATAAAATCACTTCAACGTGTGAACTCTTTAACAAGAGGTGACAAGGATATTTAAAACGTAATACTAATGATTAACCCTCAAGTTAAAAATTGGAAAAGTATTCAAAAGCACTTAAATAGACATGTTTTACCTAAAATAAAATTTCCCCCTTGATTTGGAAGCAGATGAACTTTTATCTTTAAACATTAAATTTGACAAATCTTTCCAAAGCAAAAGGAAACGAAATTGTCATAGAACATGTAAGTCAAAAAAACAAAAAAAAAAAAAAAAAAAAAAAAAAAAAAACAATAGCAAAAAATAAATTATTATTTATTATTAATAAAAATTATTATTATTATTATTATTATTATTATTATTATTATTATATTATTATTTTATTATTATTATTATTATTATTATTATTATTATTATTATTATTATTATTTTATATTATTATTATTATTATTATTATTATTATTATATTATTATTGTTATTGTTATGTTATTATTATTATTATTATTATTTTAATATTATTATTATTATTAATTATTATTAATTATTATTATTAATTATTAATTATTATTATTATTATTATTATTATTATCATTATTCATTATTATTATTATTATTATTAATATTATTTTTATTTTTATTTTTATTTTTATTTTTATTTTTATTTTTATTTTATTATTATTATTATTATTAATAAAATAATTTTCATTATTGTCGATTAACTTTTAATCACTCTAAAGTATTTAAATATTCCATTATTATTAATTATTATTATTAATTATATTATTATTATTATTATTACTTATTATTATATTATATTATTATTATATTATTATTATTAATATATTATTATTTAATTATTATTATTATTATTTATTATTATTATTACTATATCATTATTAATAAGGAATTGGGACGAACTTCTTTCTAGCAATTCCACACACAATACTGAATACACCTCCCCAGATGTGATAAGAAAAGCTAATAATACCACAGACGAGCTAAGTAATTTCGCATTATTACATTTTAATGTAAGAAGCCTCCAAAAACATTATGATGATTTCCTAAATTATCTGGATTATCAAAATATTAATCTTGATTGCGTGGTGTTGAGCGAGACTTTCCTTAATGAACACAATAAAGAAGTGCATTTGTTAAAAGGATATAATGGATTTCATATTGTTAGACCAAAAAACAAGAGAGGGGGGGAGTCTCTATTTTCATAAAAAATGATATATGTGATAACCCAAAAATAATATTTTCTAAAATTGACGAAACTATTGAAATCCTGGCAGTTCGAATTGAAAACAAATCCTTCAATGTAGTGATAGTGGGATTATACCGACCCCCTAATGCGTCGAGAATTGAATTCATTAACTCACTTGAATATACAATCCAAACATACTTGCATAACACGAAGGTAGTAATTGCTGGTGACTTCAACATTGATGTAGGTAATAATAGCCCTTCGCTAGGCAGCAACGCGCTATCAAATATAATGATGTCAAACGGCCTGATCAACTACATAACGGTGCCTACCCGCC
>JABUQX010005302.1:92500-97500 GCA_015478945.1 Trachelipus rathkii | reverse complement strand
ATTCATGTCTGAGTAAGACGCAGCTAAGCCCAAGAGAGAATAGCCCATCATTCTCCAGGACGACCAGTTATGAACCTGTCCCATCGCTTTGTGGGCCAAGTGCCCTTCCACTGAGCTAAACCGGGTAGAGGATTGAGGAGAATTTTCCAGCTTACTGGGTATAACGTGAAATTCTTCTTAAGTAGTTTCAGACCGTGTTCACAAACTCAGTCAACATTCATCAAATGGCCCAGAGACTAAAGTGAGGAGTATTTCTCACAACTAATTCCAAAGTTGTTCACCTTCTAACATAGATCACATCGCTGACTCCCTGCTAATTCCTTACCATATATAATTAATAATAATAATAATAATAATAATAATAATAATAATAATAATAATAATAATAATAATAACAATAATAATAATGAATAATAATAATAATAATAATATAATAAGTAATATTATAATAATAATAATCAATAATTAATAATACATAAAAGTAATACATTACAGTTCCAGGCCAGAATCCTACATAATAATAATAATAAAATAAATCATATAATAATAATGAATAATAATAATCAATAATATATAATAATAATCAATAATAATAAAATAATAATAATAAGTAATAATAATAATAATTGAATAATAAATAATAGATGAATAAAGAATAATAATGAGATAATACTAATAATATATTAATAAATGAATAATAGTAACATGAAAACAAATAGTTGAGAAGCCAACATATCTTTTATGAGTACCTAGTGGTGGGTCTCCATGAAATGCATTTTTGAGGTTAACAACAATATTAAACATTAAAAAAAATACAATAATAATAATAATAATAATAATAATAATAATAATAATAATAATAATAATAATAATAATAATAATAATAATAATAATAATAATAATAATAATAATAATAATAATAATAATAATAAAATAATAATATATAATAATAATAATAATAATAATATAATAATGAATATTGATTGAAAGTCTTTTTTACGAATTTCCTATATTCTGAAACTAATTAAGCATAAATATTAGAAATGTTTTATCATTAATGACATAAAGCACTGACGTACATAGAAGAAGATATTCTGAGAAGGTTACTTTATATATGTACCGCGGAAACACCTTTCAGCTTCAATGGTAAAACATATATTCAAAAAAAATGTCGTATCTATGGGATCACCTTAGGAAGCCAACTTTCGCAGGTTTTCTACATTCATCGGTAAGAAAACAAAATTTTTAAATGAAAACGCCCCATTCAATCCTTTCTTTTACATTCGATACGTAGACAACACCTTTGTAATATTTAACGATCCAGAACATATTCAAGAGTTCAAATCCAAAATAGAAGATCTCAGTGGTTTAAAATTTACTTTTATGTTGAGTATAAATATTTTCCAACTTAAATTTGTTTATGATGTTACATATTTAAATATTAAAGAGGATGGAAAAAATTGATAGAAGTGTCTACTACGTTAAATCTGCAGATAAAGGAACATACTTGAATTTCGACCCTTTCACTCTTCTAAATTACAAAATTGCTCCCATAAAGACTTTATTTAGTTCACCGAGCGTTTAATATAAGATATCGTCTGATTGGACCCTTTTTGATATAGAAAATTAAAAGAATATGCGAAGAATTCTAATAACAATGACTTCTCCAGTATATTATAAAGAAAACTATAAAGAACATCTTAAATAATTTATTTACGGCAATACCATCAAAGAAAAACGAAAGCGATTAGGCTCGTAGTATAATTATAAAACTGAAATATCAGTCAGAAAAAGAAGAAAACAAATTAAAATTAATTTTAAAGGATCATGTAAAGCAAAAAAGGGAAGAAGCTATATTATAGATCGTACTTTAGCCATTGAAAACTGAGCCTCGGTGCTTCACTACTCCGTGAGCGCTTTCGATGTGAGAGTGTACGTTGTGTCCGATTTCAATGTTGAAAGTGATGTAAGCGCCGCTTAATATCGAATGACACAACGAATACCCTCGAACATGGAAAGAATGTCGCAACATAAGTATAAGCAAGCAAAATATTTCAACATTTTAAAGAAGAACACTCACAAAAATCCCGATAACAGCATAAAAGAAAGCTTTCTCATCATAACAAGAAAAAATGTTTTTTATGAAATTGTGCCTAGGGGAATCGTGCTCTTAAGGAAACATAAACAATTGGATAAACATATAAATATAACGAAATGCCTAATTTTTTAAAACATCGTTTAATGACAAAAAAGTAATGTAAAGTTAACTTCTCAAACTTTTAAATTTATTAATTTATTTATTGTTTATTTATTTATTAGTTTACACGACATTTATTTTATCAAAATTGTAAAATATAATAAAAATAAAATTTTATTCATTGAATAATAAGTGTACGGACGTAGCTGGTACTATAACTTAAATCAATATTTTATTTTATTCAAGAATAATTTTAAGAAAATTATCTCCTGTTGAAAGAAATACTTTCAAGAGCTTGAAAAAGCATCAAAATAATAATAATAAATAATAATAATAATAATAATAATAATTAATAATATAATAATAATAAAAAATAATAATTAATAATAATAATAATAATAATAAATAATAATAATATCATTAATAATAATAATAATAATAATAATTAATAATAATAATAATATAATAATAATAATAATAATAATAATAATAATAATAATAATAATATAATTAATAATAATAATAATAATATTAATAATAATAATAATAATAATAATAATAATAAATAATAAAATAATAATAATAATTAATTATAATAATAATAATAATAATAATAATAATAATAATAATAATATAATAATAATAATAATAATTAATAATAATAATAATAATAATATATAATAAATAATAATAATAATCATAATATAATATAATAATAATAATAATTAATAATAATAATACATAAATAATAATAAATAATAATAATAAATAATTAATATAATCCATAATAATAATAATAATAATAATAATAATAATAATATAAAATATAATAATAATAATAATAATAATATATAATAATAATAATGAATAATAATAAATAATAATATAATAATAATGATAATAATATAATAATAATAATAATAAAATAAAATAATAAAATAATATAAGAATAATAATAATTAATAATAATAATAATAATGATAATAATAATAAATATAATAATAATTATAATATAATAGTAAATAATATAACAATAACAATAAAATAATAAATAATAATATAATATAATAAATAATAATAAATATTAATAATAATAAACAAATAATAAAATAATAATATAATAATATAATATAATAATAATAATAAATAATGAATAATAATAATAAATAATATATAATAATAATAATAAATAATAATAATAAAATAATAAAATAATATAATAATAACAAAATTAATGATAATAATAATAATAATAATAATAATGATAATAAATAATAATAATAATAATAATGAATAATAAATAATAATAATAATAATAATAATAATATAATAAATAATAAATAAAAATAATAATAATAATAATAATAATAATAATTTATAATAATAAATCAAATAATAAAAAAAAGAATTATAAAATAATTTTATAATTATTAATATTTAGGAAATTATTTTTAATTAACTACTGTTAGCATTAATATGATAATTATTATTATAATTATTATTATTTTATTATTATTATTATTATTATTATATTATTATTATTATTATTATTATTATTATTATTATTATTATTATTATTATTATTATTATTATTATTATTATTATTATTATTATTATTATTATTATTATTATTATTTATTATTATTATTAATTATTATTATTATTATATTATTATTATTATTATTTATTATTATGTTATTATTATGATTAAATTATTATTATTATTATTATTAAATTATTATTATTATATTATCCGGATTATTTTTTTTTATTATTTTTATTGTTAATTATTATTATTATTTTTATTATTATTATTATTATTATTATTATTATTATTATTAAAACCTACGAAAGATGGTAATGTGCTTTGTAGTTTTACAATAATAAGTAGGCTTCAATATGCGAGTGAATCAGTGGGTGAGTGATTCCTGAACGTTTATAAGGAGTCTATTTCAAGCATCGAAGCCCTTGTATTAGATGACCCCTCGGGATTTAATAGTAATGTATTTTGCTATGTCAAGTAAAAGGGATTTTGTGCTAAAGGGAGTTGCTTTCTTAGCGTTTTTCTCTTCACAATTATGATAGCAGTGACGTAAGCAGGATTTTTTGTTTTGGGTGGGGGGGGTCTGGAATTTTGGCAAACCTTCATGGCTACAATTCTGCCCCCACCCCTTATCCCGGATGATAAATATTGAGGTTTTAAGTGGAAAATAAGGATTCTTTAGATTTCCTTTAGGATTTGTATGTGAGATGTAATGTACTAGAGAGAAATGAGCGATAAATTTAAGAAAACTAGGAAAGTTGGATAAATTTTCAGCACAGCATAATTTATAATTATTATTATAAGAATATAAAAGATCAAAAAGTTTTATTTAATAAATATTTTAGGATTTGGTTTTTAAATTTTTGTTTATGAACTCTATTTAAATTTAATCCATTTTTTTTTTAATTTTAGCATTCTTTACAAAACTGTTATAGGCTACGTAATTCCAATTCTGCTGTAGGAATTGAATAGCGGAAAAAAAATATTATCAACAAAACTAAACTTTAGAGAACAAGCTGTATGTGTTGTGAATTCCCAGATCCAGCTAGCAAAATGGTCGATGACTTATCGTTGGTGATTTTTAAAGCCAAGTCTCTATGAATAGGTTTTTCAGGCTATTTTCACTTATTGTGTTCCTCAAACACATTTAAACTAATATCAGTTTAGAAAAGCTTCGTTTAACGAGAGATATAGATAAAGGAAGTACAGCAAGTATTTTCAACAGTATGTTTATATTTCAGGGGTGAATTCGACGCCCCG
>JABUQX010005302.1:70000-82500 GCA_015478945.1 Trachelipus rathkii | reverse complement strand
TACGTGTGAATTCTACCTTCTAAAGCATGAAGAGTCAGAAAGGGTTCTTTTCGAAGTATAAAATATATTTAATATAATTAATTTTAATAAATAAATAAATAAATAAATAAATAAATGTTTAATTTCCGAATATTAGCTTTTTTTTATTGACGTGTATATTCCCGCACCGGTTGAGGCCCCACCCGCCCGCCCGCCCGCCCGCCGCCCGCCCACTCCGCCTGCCAGCCTGCGCGTCAGACACCTGCAATGTTTCACATCATCAGCTTGCGAGAAAGGAGGCTGAATGCATTCGCCCTCTCTCTACGGTTTTCAAAGATAAACTGATTTATTATTTCAGCTCGTAAATACGTTTTCTTTCTTTTTTTTTTATTATTATTATTATTATTATTATTATTATTATTATTATTATTATTATTATTATTATTATTATTATTATTATTATTATTAATTATTGTTAAACATATTCAAAAATAAAATAGGGTAAGGAAAAGCGATTAGTTTTTTTTTTTTTTTCATTTATTAAATAAAAATAATCAAAATATCACATTTACAATATATTATATATATTATAAATATATAAAAATATATATATAAAATATATATATATATATATATATATATATATATATATATATAATATATATATTATATATATATATATATATATATATATATAATATATATATAATATATATATATATATATATATATATAATATATATATATATATTAATATATATATTATAATATAGATATATATATTATATATATATATTATATATTTATTATCATATATATATTACATAGGAAAAAGTTTAAGCATAGAGGATTCGAGAGGGCCTCATGTATCCAAAAGGTATAGTTCGAGCCGTGTTTATAATAAGAGCCCTCTTTGTTGAAGTCATTCTCAGTTTCTTTGTTCCTTTTCTGATTGATACATCGCCCTTCTTAGTAGCCCTAAAAGTCATTGAAGGAGTATTAACTTCTCTATATCGACCGTTTGTATTCACATACGGTTTATCTGAATCATCTAGATTGAAAACCATATTATGAAGAGTGGGAGCTCCTTCCTTTTCTCTCATTTGTTTAATTGCAATTGCTGTTAGGTCCTTATCTTTTATAGCGCTGTAATACTCTTCAGCACCCATAAGCCATTCCCTCACTTCGTTATCAGCATCTGTATCGACTTTATCTAACACTATTTTCAGCATACCGTCAAAATTGATAATATCACTACTCAAATTACTCAATGTTAATCCCTTAGCTTTCAGAATATGGTCGATGCTACCATCAGGTTTTATAAGCCGAACAGCGTAAGATTTAGGGCCAGTGCAAACAAAGCTGTCGGCTGTAATACCAGCACCGATTTCGTCTGTTAAATCACCGAGAAACCTTCCTGTTTCGGGTACGACCTCATCTTTTTTAGCTACAAAGATGCAACTGTCGGTGTCGCAATATAATACCCTTTGACCAAGTTTTTCCATGAGTTTGTACAATTTGACTCTTGCATGAGCGGTAGTGAACGCTGCGATAGCTAGATTTGTAGACTTTGAAGTGTTATACGCATAAGCAGTGTAGCGTACAGAAACTATATGTTTTTGTCCAGCAACCACTACATTTACGATTTCCAAATCGGCTTGCTTTGCCAATGCCCAGACCTCGGCGTCACTGTGACAAATGATGTCTTCTGTGGCAGGTGCGCGTTCCGTCATTTTTCCCCAAAGAGAATTAAGACATAACTTGGCAATGAAACGGAGACCTGGATTGTTCTTGATATTAGCCTTATCTAGTTTAACGCCTTCAATTCTTTCAAAAGCCTCGATGAAAATGTCAAGTTCAGGATCTGTGAGACCGGTGATACCTTCAGGATACCCTGAAGCTTCAGTTTTCCATTTCAAGAAGGCTTTCACGTAGTCTGTGAACAAACCGACCATAGGTGTGAATTTCCAAATTTCAAAGATCTTGGTAATCTTGTAGCCTTTTCAACAGCCAATTTTAGCTCGGGTGTTGTGTAAACACCCTTAATCTCGCGTTGACTATCAGTGTGAGTGCACAATCCTTCGTATCCTTCTTTAGCGCACGTTCGACATAGAGTGAATATTAGTCTTTCTTTATACCTCCCTGGTAAAACAGGAATGTATAAGTTTTGAGGAGGTAAAACGAAATATTTCTCGTGCATGTTCGCTATGTATTCAGGAATGCTAGGGATTTCACTTCCAACAATTCTCAGGATAACATGTAGGGAACTCTGAAGATTTTTGTACCCAGCGGTACATACGATGAAATCTAAGCTAACAAATTTTTGGTATCACCGCCTGTGGGAGGAAGTAATATATCAAATGGTTCGTACGACCTCCATGACATGCGTCACCAATAATAAGTCTATGATTGGCGACATCGCTTGCTATTCTATAACAATACGGTTGTCAGAAGTTCCGTAATCAGCCTCCTTCGTCAGGTCAGCGTTGAGCTATAGCTCACCAAAGCACTCCTCTTTCGTTTTTTTCCATTCCGCATTCCACACCCTCACAACTTCGAAGCCGGCTCTTTTGTATGCTTCTTCCTGCAGCATGGTTGTTCTATATCTGTCGAGACTAGAGACACATCTATGTTCAAGCTTGCCATCTTCACAACTCTGATGCCCATGCCAGATACATCCATGGAACAAGTACGCTATGCGTTTCTTTTCCACAGGTCTAGCACCGGGTACAGATGCGGCCTTATCCATTTCCTTCCATCGCTGTTCATTCCGGGTTCAGCTGGTTGTCCTACTTGACAAAGCTGTTCTGAGGGCTATTACAAAGGCATCTCGTCAATAGGTGTTATAATCAACAACAGGAACTCTGTGTTAACCGTCAGGATTGCACGTGTTTTATTCTTAAAGTTTAAACACCCTCGCCTCCATTCGGGCATGGGTTATCCTTTGACCAGTATACTTCTCCATGATGCTATTCCATCGAATACCGTTCGTACGAATAATTTTTTCTCTCCGTGTCCCGACATAATGTGAGCAAACAGTAATCAGGTTTCAATATAATGTGTTTTTTAAAGACTGCTAAAACATAATGAAGCAAATTGTACAGACATTCCGTTAAACAATCTATTTGGAACATATCAATGAACATCTTCCGGAATTTTTCAAAACTTTGGCGTAAAATGTCAACATCCTGCACACAATATTTAGTGCATTCAGGCTTTAATGTCATACTCTCTATTTTCGAACGAGCTATACCATTCGGTAAATTCTCGTTTCTCTGACTCTTCCATACGCTCAGTTTCAAATAATTCTCTAGCAGGTATCCGACCAACATAATTTACATTATCCTGAGTAAGAAATCTATAAGGGAAGAACCCTTTAGCTACATCACCTTCAAGCCCCATGCATTTTGGTAGCTTCTTCAAAGCACAGGGCATGTATAAGAGAGTGTCTTTAAATGTTATATTATGCTGAGCTGTCATAGTGATGATCTTTGTACCTCGTTTTACAGGGTTACTAGAAATAACACTAGCACCGGGTCTCGCTAATAATTTACTGAACACAAATTGAGTGTCAAACTTCCCTTATGAGCTGCTACTATTATTTCATCTTTCTGATGTTTTTTGGAAAAACTGAATAAATAATTTATGAATTTATCGACTGGACACTTGTCTGTATCATTTTCAGCATTCAAATCCAAATGGAAGATTTCCTGACGTTTAGTTCCACATTTCTCGCACTGTTCATTTCTTAATTCTTCACCGCTGCATTTATAGCAAACCAACATGCTCACAAGTAAGTACGGTACCATGTCAACAACTGATTTGCCGTCACCTTTATCAGTCTCGTTGTGGTTATACGTTTCCACATCGTAAAAAAATGTGTAAACATTTTTATTTTTCCTGCCAGTCCTTTTCTTTCTTTTTCAATGTTTTCATGAAACATTTATGAGCCCCTTTATCAGGGTTATACTTCTCGTCGCATACTCCACACTGTATATTCACACAGTCATGTTGAATCTGTCCTTTATTATCAGCTATCTTCATTGTATCACACAGCTCACAAATTTTTATTTCTTACATACCCATTTGTCGTTTTTTCTATGGTTCTTAAAGCAATCTTCATTATAAAAGTTACGAACTTGCATTCCAGGGCAATACTGTTCAAGGGAAATATTATTATCTCAGTCCCTTCCCCAATTCATAATGTGAGGCACTGTTTTACATTATAATATCACATTCCCTGGTTTATGATGTAAAGCCATATTTGTCACAAAAGTTATAACCTTGTCTCAAAAATTTGTCCCTTTAATATTCTTAGATTCACACTACCGATGTTAATTTGATTTTTACTCGTGGGAGAAGGTTAAATTAATATGAGTATTGACGGCATCCGACCCAATTACTACAAATTTATTATCTCTTCATTTTCCTCTTGGTTTATAAAACTACATGCAGCTTTTCATCTTTATCGTTTCTGTAGACTAAATATCCTAACATTTAAGAACCGTTTCTATTATACGCAAGTTTATCAACAGTCAAAGGTTCAGCATATTTTAACCTGCACTGCTTGGCTATTTTCTCCCCTAAGTTTACTATAGTATCAATTTTAACATTATTTATCTTTTTTTTTCGGTTACAACTTTTACACAGGCTGCTATAGCTTTAAATCCACAACCAACTGCATCAATCCTATTATCATACTTACTTGTTAATAAATGACGTGTGATAAGATCAGGATGGATAAAATTAACTTGATCAGGTATTAGGGGTCCATTCCCTTCAGGGTTATGCAATACCTGGACTTCAACGATGAAATCACTGAACGTGGCTTTATCTCCAGACTGAAAGGCCTGTTCTAGTCGGGTGCACAGGGTTGATACCAAATCATCATTATCTTTTACATCTTTATGGGCAAGGTTGACGTGGAATTCGTTGCGAGCACCATCATTAAAAGTAAACCAAAATCTTGCTTTGTATTCCCCATAGTTCACCTCCTTTTTTAAATGTTCAACAATAGCTCGAATGACCCTTCTGAAAGCATCCTCAATATCAAGACCTCGTGTGAATACATTTTCTTCATTGACCCTGATTCTGTACCGATGAGTGTCAATGACTCCTGAATTTCTGGAGAGTGCAGTCGTTGTAATATCTAATAATTCAGCTGTAAAATCTTCTTCATCGTCATCATCGGCATCATCATCATCACGTTTTCTTTTGTTATTCTTCTGTAAAAGAGAATCAATCATAAATATACAGGTAATAACATAAGATTAACCTAACTTTACTTTACTTTTAAATGATTCTATCATTTTCTTATTGTTTTAAATAATTACAGTTACAAGATTACCTATAGCTTTTACTTTAATTAATATTTCATTCAAACAGTATGTATATATTTAAAAGAATTTTGTAAAAATAACATAAGATTAACCTAACTTTACTTTTAAATGATTCTATCATTTTCTTATTGTTTTAAAATAATTACAGTTACAAGATTACCTATAGCTTTTACTTTAATTAATATTTCATTCATTCATACAGTATGTATATATTTAAAAGAATTTTGCAAATTACACTTACCCCATCATCTGGGCCTTCACAAGAATCAACATCCATAGGTGTATCTCTCTGATCGTTCACTCCACTGGTTCCTGCACCGACATCGTTAACCCAAAGTACTCTTTTCTTAGCATCACGATTTTGAATACCACGTTTGGCCTGTACAATTTTACGCTCTTCACGGGGTGGTTCATCGTCTCTGGGTCCATCATTATTATCAAATGAAGGATCGTTGTTGTTGTTGTTGTTGTTGTTGTTGTTGTTGTTGTTGTTGTTGTTTGTTGTTGTTGTTGTTGTTGTTGAACCTCCTCCTCCTCCACCACCTCTGTTAAATCCACTAGTTTCGGCAATGTAGCAGAAAGGTCGGAACTGTAATAATAAAAATAATAATAATAATAATAATAATAATAATAATAATAATAATAATAATAATAATAATAATAATAATAATAATAATAATAATAATAATAATAATAAAACTTTCAGAAAAAATAAATTATTAAAAAGTTTTCAGAAAAAACTTACAACAAAAATTATTAAAAAATTTTCAAAAATAAATAAAACACTTTCAGAAAAAAAACTTACAACCAAAATAAATTATTAAAAAGTTTAAAAAAGTTTTCAAAATAAATATCACAGAAAAATTTACGAAACAAATTATTAAAAAGAAAATAAAATTTGTTAAATTAAAAAATAAAATTTGTTAAATTTAAAAATAAAAAAATAACAAGACTTACCGCAAACATTTTCATAAGAGTGTGAATCTTTCCAGCATTGCAGATGTTGAGTTGTGCCATTCTGATTCTTTGCAAGAGCTTCAATAATCTGGTGATTCTTATCAAGAACTGTAATAAAAAATATTATTATTATTATTATTATTATTATTATTATTATTATTATTATTATTATTATTATTATTATTATTATTATTATTATTATTATTATTATTATTATTATTATTATTATTATTATTATCACCAATCACACAACGGAAAACACACACCTAGCGTAACTATCTCTAAGATGCAGACCCTACGACAGACTGAATATAACTAACAGCTAACGCCCAAGCTAAAGTTATATATGCTGTTTCCATCCAAACATTACGAAATCCATATAACTCCGCCCTCTTTCAGAAATTTTCAAACCCTAACATGAAACATTAACCCCTCCAGCCATTTTGCATCTTTATGCTTTATATATATATAAGTTGAAATAAATATTGTTGTTAACAGTTTTGAATAAACATCGGTATGATGAACACCTTAGAAAAATTCGTGTTTAGATCCCCCTGTACATCTCTTGTGTGTGGTCCTACAGGATCTGGTAAGACTTTTGCATTGTTAAAGTTCCTAAAACACCCTGTTCTTTTCGAGCAACTCCCCGTGAAAATAATCTGGTGTTACAGTGTGTACCAAGAAAAGTTTAACGAATATAAAGATGTGATTCAATTTCATGAAGGTATATACGAGTAAAGTCTTTGGAAAATATACAGGGTCAAAATTATTATCCTTGACGACTTGATGCATAAATTGGAATGAGATATAGCTGAAACTTTCAACAGTCTCTCTCATCTTTAAATGTCACTTGTGTTTTTTATAAACACATAAATATCCTTTCATCAGAATAAATATATGAGAGATGTGTCTTTAAATACACAATATTTAATTTTGTTCGGTCAAAGAAGAGATGTAAGTCAAATCAATGTGTTAGCAAGTCAAATGTTTCCTATGCAAAGAAAAGAATTCCTGAAGGTATATAAAGAAGTTACATCTATCCCACACGGTTATTTACTGTGTGATCTTCATCCTAAGAACACGTACAGAGTACTGTTACGTACAAACATCTTACCTAACGAAACTGAAATTGTCTACATCCCTGAATAACAATGAGTAAGCTGGTTGAAAAATATTTACCTGTTATAAAAAATTATAGGAAACTAAGTAATGTTGAAAAACGTAAACATCTAAAATGTACATCATTTACCCGACTCGTATGTGAAATTTGTCTTAACCTTATAAAAGGAAATGTTCCAATAAAAGAGCATCAGAAACAAAAGTTACGTCGACATAGCAACATCCTCAGAAAACTTACACGTAAAATTAAAAAGAAGAATTTTTTTAAGAAAAAGAAACTGGTACAGACAGGAGGAGCCTTCCTCCCTCTATTATTTAGCATTGTAACACCGGTGCTAACTAAATTACTAACTGGTCAAAGCTAAATAATAATAATAATCAATAAATAATAAAATAATAATAATAATAATAATAATAATAATAATAATAATAATAATAATAATAATAATAATAATAATAATAATAATAATAATAATAATAATAATAATAATAAAATATAATAATGAAGAAGGTAGTGGTTATGCCTTTTTCAGATTACAACAACAACAACAACAAACGCAACAACAACAAACGCAACAACAACATCAACCTACTACGTTATATGATCCTAAATTGGGACAAATGTCTAGTATCGAAAACGAGCTTGGTCAAATTTTAAATTCACATATGAACATTCACGACAAAAGAATAAAGTATCAGGAGATATTACAAAAGTTAATAGAATTGAAAGAAAAATATACCAACTATAATGCCTCAAGATCTGTAAATGAAACTGAAGAAGAAGAAGTTGAAACTATTAAAGATTTTAAATCTATTTTAGAAAGCAGTCTTCCAACCAGTGTAAAAAATAAAGGAATAGCTTTATATAACACTTTAAAAGGTCAGATTAATTGGGACTCTAATGGTCAAATTGTAATAGACGGTGATCCTATTATAGGATCAAATATTGTAGACCTAGTTTCTGATCTTGTACGTAATTGGCGAAGAAACCCTATCACAGGATGGCCTATAATAAAACAAAAATTAAGAACAATTAATTTTCCTAAAAGTTTAATATTAAATGTGGAACGTTTGGCTGATGTAGAAAACGTGTACTCTACACCTAGAGCTATGGCTTCGAGCTCTTCAGCTGTAACGACGTCATTCCCCTCTCCTTTAGGACTAATGAAAAAACGACCACGAAAGAATCCTTATCCTGCAGCGAAAAAATTAAGAAAAAAGGCCGGCTTGGGTAGAGAATGGTTAAAAATGTAGGCCTAAGATGCTATAAAACAGGTGTTCATTAACCCTTAGGCTTAATAGTTAGGGTTATAATTAAGGAAAAAGGCAAGCATGAGTAGAGAATGGTTAAAAATGTAGGGTCGAGATGATATAAAACAGGTGTTCATTAGGCTTAACATCTGTTCAAACATGAAAGCTTCCAAAAGACGCTCGCAGCTGTTCATTTTAGCCGTTATACTCCCCCATTAGGCTTACTGTTAGGTCTAAATTACGAATAGCATTCCTGAAAGCCTTTGTATAAACATGAAAGTAACCCTAAAGTGCAGCTGTTGTATAAACATGAAAGTAACCCTAAAGTGCAGCTGTTCATTTATGGATTAAGTTTCACCTTTAGGGTTGCCTGTTAGGGTTAGCATTCCTATTAGCTTTTGTATACATTTCTCTGATTGGTTGGTTGACGACCTCCCCTTTTTAGGGTTACAGAGTTCTCATCGCTGAGTCTGAAAGCATTCTTCAGTTGTACGTACGACTTTGCACTGTCAAGATGGTTTCTCTAGTAAACACCAAGTTCGTAAACGATATTGTGTCATGGAAAATATCTCACCCAAAAGATATAGTGAACTTATTTTTTCGCCGTAAATCTACTGGGGAACGCTACTACACATGTTCCTCTCCATCTCATACAAATAACCGGCCTCTATTCCTATCGTGCGAAGAATTAAACCGCGTATTTGACGAAGTAAATACCTGGGTGAACGAAAATTACGTTTCATCTAGCGTAACAAATTCGTGGGGTGTGGCCATTGCACGAGGCGAAGCCAACGATACGAAAAGATTGACTCTTGTATTCTCTTTGCACAACAATATTGAAGCCATTGACTTACGCAGCTGGTATAGAAGCACCCCTGAAGGAATATACAGACCCTCAAATTATGGTTTCCTAATCACAGGAAGAGAAAATATTACAGCATTTATCAAAATGCGCGAAGAAATATTAAAACGTGAAGCCGAAGTCGACCAACTAGACCATCTTATCAATACAGCCCACAACTTGTTATACACTGTGTATAACGAGAACTATATGTTTAACGCTCAATTAGCAGATGTCATGGACGTTATAGATATTGAAAAATTTACTTTTCATTGGGAAAAAGAAATGAAGACTCCTGCATACAAAGATCAAGACTTGAAAATATCAGCAAGAGATATTTACACATACGTGACAACAGATGGACTCCCTAGTCTCCGTCAGTATATTATAAATACACAGTATCTGCTAAGTCCTATGGCCCAATCTCAAGCTTATTAAATATTTTTTGTGATTATTTCTTTTAAAATTAATTTTATGTGATTGTATTATATTTTAAAATATGCACATGTTGTAAGCATATTTGAACTACTTTTTTTTATGAAACTAATTTGTGTAAGATGTTGTATATTTATATAATTTTAAAATTGCTTTTTTTAAAAATATTTGTTTCCTTTTCCTCTTTTATATACACATGTATGCAATATAATATATATATATATATATAATATATATATATATATATATATATATATATATATATATATATATATATATATATATATATATATATATATATATATATATATATATATATAATGTTTTTTTGTTTTTATTTGTCATTGATCACGATGGAGGTAAAGGATACAGTCGATAAATATTACTATGACATGAAACAGCCTTACAGTTATGGAGGCTTTTCAAGGTTCGCTTCAAAGTTTCCTCACATTAATAAAAAAGAACTGAAAAATTATTTACAAGGGGAGGATGCTTTTACTCTACATAAACCTATTCGGAAAAAATTTCCTACACGAAAAACCATAGCCCATCATTTAGATAACGTCTGGCAGTTAGATTTGACAGAGATGATAAAATATAAATCTTACAATGAGGGGTATCAATACATTCTTTTTGTGATAGATGTATATTCCAGGTATTTATGGTTAAAGGCTTTAAAAGATAAAAAGTCGAAAACTGTTGCTGAAGCTGTGAGAGAAATTATAAATGAGGATAACAGATATCCTCAATTGATGTGGTCAGATAAAGGTGCAGAATTTTTAGGTAAAGAGTTTCAAGAAATAGTTACAGAGTATGATATAGGGTACTACAATACGTACTCTGTTAATAAAGCTGCAATTGTGGAAAGAGTACAAAGAACTATAAAAGAAAGAATGCACAGATATTTCACGAAAATGAATACATTTAAATATATAGATATACTGCAAGACCTGGCTACTCCTATAATAATAGGTCTTATCATAGAGACACTTAAGAATACCCCCTAGAGATGGTAAAAGACAATAACCCTCAGTTCGAGTCGTCCTGGTACAAAAATAAAAGATAACACATGGCATTAAATTAGGATGATTCGTGAGAGTGTCTAGTCAGATGAAATTTTCAGAAAGGGTATGAAGCGGGATGGTCAAGAGAAGTTTTTAAGTAGATACAATCAGCAGATTCCCAAGAGACGGGTTAAAATTATACTATCTTGAGGATTTAGATGGCGAACAAATAAAAGGAGGGTTCTATAAACAAGAAATACAGAAAATACGGTTTGATCCTAAGAGTCACGAGTATAAAATAGAAAAAATATTAGGATCTAAAGGAAAAGGTAAAAATAAACAGTATCTTGTCAAATGGATAGGTTACCCAGCGAAGTTTAATAGTTATATAAATGCTAGTGAAATTAAGAAACAGTGATCAGTTTACTTTGTGAACATGGAGAGTGAAGATCATTTCTATTTAACGCTGCCTTCATCGGCTTCTATGGATCTATATCCTGAAAATAAAATATCAGACTATACAACCCAATTATTGAACCCTATAACTTTTGATCGAGAAATATATGAAGCTGGTTTAAGTGAAATAATTCTTGACGCTTCTGTTGAGAATATATTAGAGTCGCCCTCGGCATTTATAATATTTAGAAGCGTTGAATATGTTAAAAATGTATTAAAAATTAAAGCTAATATTGACATTATCGTACATGGTGAAAAAAAATATTTCTATGAAAAATATTTCATAAGTCGGGGTCTTTACAAATCGGTTACTGATGTGTTCATGGCCTTAAACAAAAAATTTGAAACAAGTCGGTTATGTAAAGATTTAGTGTTTCTTGTTAATAAATCCGTTAACGAAGATAACGCTTTAATCACCTTAAAATCTCAAACTCATGTGAACCTGGAAGATAGAAGTTTATTTATTTTCCATTCTGCAGCCTGGTTTCGTAAATGTCATTACTCACATGCAGACTCAATATTGAGAAATAACGATATCAAACCATCTCTAAAGGATCTAATACGTTATATACCAACGATGGGAAGAGTATGTCTCAATCAAATGACACTGAGATTCATTACATTTTTGTAATGCAGCCTACTAGATGTTTCAAGATCCTGGTATGGCCTATGTTTATACAGATATTATAGACCATCAGTATGTAGGGAATACTAAAGCCTCTTTGTTAAGAGTAGTTCATTTTCCCAAAGGTCGTAAAGTTATAAGCTTTCCTAATGTTCACTACTTACCTATGAGTAAGACCCAACTGAGTTCAGTTCGCGTTTATATAAGAGACGTCGAAGGCAAACCATACCCATTCACAATTGGTACAGCTGTGTGTAAAGTACACATAAGAAAGATAATCCGTAAATAATAATAATAATGGGAAAGAGAAAGACGTCTTCAGGTTCAAGAATGCAAGAGGGGATATGGTTTAGGAAGGATTTTTGCTTCGTTTATTTGCGTGAGCTATTCCCCTGTTTAATCGGGGGTAAATACATTGCTAAAAAGGCAGCCAGAACGGGAATAAACACAATCCAGGATATTATGGGGGTGTAGACCCTCGTAGTGCTGCAAAA
>JABUQX010005302.1:37500-62500 GCA_015478945.1 Trachelipus rathkii | reverse complement strand
AAACTTTTACACATATCTTAGCAACAATATAGTAAATAGAGGTCGCATAGATCGGTATTTACTATATCTAACCCTAGCGGGCGTGCGCGTTACATAGCAGTTTGGAGAGAGGCCAAGCTGGGTAATAGTAGCGCAGAGGTGAACAGCCCAAATCTCTCTCTCTCTCTCTCTCTCTCTCTCTCTCTCTCTCTCTCTCTCTGCAAAATTTTAATTTATGTATATAGGTGTCTGTGTGAGACTCATACCAAATGTAATGCTGCTTCATGCGAATGTATATCAGGGAGGATCCCTTTCCTGCCTGTGTATGCATATACATGAAACAGCTCCTCCCAAACTAATAATCTTTTGTACTGTGTGAGACTCATATCAAATGTAATGCTGCTTTATGCAAATGTATACCAGGGAGGATCCTTTTCCTGCCTGTGTATGCATATACATAAAACAGCCTCTCTCAAGCTGATAATCATTTGTACTACTGCTCCACATAAGCTTCATATTCTGTAGGAATTCTTCCTGCAGAATATGATTCATATGTGGAATAGTAATAACTAGGCAATGCTGCTTTATGCAAATGTATACCAGGGAGGATCCTTTTCCTGCCTGTGTATGCATATACATAAAACAGCCCCTTTTAAACTAATAATCATTTGTACTGCTACTCTGCATAAGCTTCATATTCTGTAGGAATTCTTCCTGCAGAATATGATTCATATGTAGAATAGTAATAACTAGGATTACCCTGTTCTAATGCCTTGTTTTTTTAGGACAGGGGTCCAACCCTCGCTTGTAAAATAGAAGTAGGAAAATAAAAATTGTAAGAACATTAACTTCTCAATCAACCTTAAAGAAGCGGTCCTAAGCACCACAGCTTCAGATAGTGACCCCGAAGAGTGAAGATTAGATTCCCAGGCGGGAATCAGACCACCCACAACAGGGCCAGGAAAAACTATTACAAACGAACCCAATCACTTTTGTACCGTTTGTAGGTATTGTTTTTTTTAACGGGTAGATTTACCCACTCATTGTGTTTGTGCCTTTTTCTATCTCCTTCACAGCTTTCACGAGCCCAGCTGCAGCCATCAAGAGCCAGCTCCGTCAGCAGAGTATCAAACTAACGCTGTTCGACCCCTACCTTGGTACAGTTCTGTATCATACAGAACATATAATTTGTGCTACATTCTGGTATTATTATTTTTTTTATTGTTCCTATCAATTTTATTATTATTATATTATTATTATTATTATTATTATTATTATTATTATTTTAGTATTATTAATTTTTATTATTATTATTTATTATTATTATTATTATTATTATTATTATTATTATTATTATTATTTTTATTATTATTATTATTATTATTATTATTATTATTATTATTATTATTATTATTATTATTATTATTATTTTTTTTTATTTTTTTACCACCCCTCGTCGTGGGATTCCTCACACGGTATAGACACACTCTTGTGTGCGGAGGAAACCCTGGTACACTCACTCAAATAAAAAAAAAAATCATTTATTTTATTTTTTTTTTATATATATATATATAAAAGTATTTTGGCAATTTCATATCGCAACAGCCTCATTTTAATCCATGGTCTAGCTCCTAAGGTTGTAAATTCTTTGATTTTTCCACCCTCGGTCTGTTATTAGCGCCTCCGCTCGCTCCACATCTTATTCTTTTTTTTCTTTTTCTTTCCTTCGCTCTGCCAACTTCTACGCCTTTCATCATGTCTACTCCCTCGCGAGCATTCCATTTGCAACCTTTCTTCGTAAACAATCCCGAGCTTTGGTTTGACCTGGCTGAGTCAGCGCTCCTGACCATCGAAGACGAGAAGGAGAGATATTCGAGAGTTGTGAATGCTCTACCAGAATCTTGCCTCCTCAAAATCAGGGATGGCCTGGCAACAACTAGAAACTCTACAACCCCTTACAACACGCTCAAAACCCTTATTATCGACCGCTTGGCTCCCACCAGAGAGGAACAATTGGAAACTCTGCTTGGAGGCATCTCACTGGGCGACCAGAAACCCTCGGAATTGATGGTAGGGATGCTGGGTTTGCTGGGCGGCACTCCATCTACACGGGAAGAGAAAATAATTCGCACCCTCTTCCTCCAGAAGATGCCTGCTCGACATCACAGCGTACTGCAATCAATAAACCCGACGTTGTCCCTCACTGAGTTTGCCGCTACAGCAGACAGAATTTTGCGCCCTCCGGTGGAGCCTTTGGTCCACACCTCTTACGCCGTTTCCTCTCTTTCTCCTACCTCTTCAACTCTCGCACCTCCTCAACCATCTACAACTCACGCCCAACACATTCCCCAGTACTCTACCAACAACTCCGCCACCCTTCCTCCCCCTCTTGTTCCTCAACCGCCTTCTGCCGCCTATCCAGCTCAACCTCCTTATTCTCACCCACACCAACCTTCCTACTCTCACGCTTTCGCAGTACAACCTCCTCCTTCGGCAGCTCTGGATACCCGGGTTTCGGTTCTCGAAACTGGCATGGCCGATATTAAAACGGCCCTTCTCTCCCTTACAGCGGCAATTAATAATAACACTTTTCGCTCTCGTGATCCCACTCCTTCCAACTTTCGTCCTTCTCGCGGTCCTCGTTCACCTTCTGCTTCTTCCTCACGCCAGCGCCAGTATCCTCATGGGTACTGTTATTATCACCATACTTTCGGCATGGATGCCAAGAAATGCGATCCTTCCTGCCCTCTCTATCAGGGAAACTCAGCAGCCAACCCGTCGTAGGGGCGACGGGAGATGCTGGTGCTTTTTCTTCTTCCCCTCCTACTACACAGGATGTTCTTCGTATCTACGATCAGTCCACTAAACTTGCCTTCTTGATCGATTCCGGCGCTAGCCTTTCGATTTTACCACACAACCCTTCTCAAGACTCGGCTATCCCTCTTTCAGGCCGTCAACTTTTCGCTGCTAATGGCTCTTCCATTCCGGTATATGGAGAGCGTTTATGTACGTTGGATCTGTCTCTCCGCCGCCAGTTCCCGTGGGTTTTTCTCGTCGCTGAAGTGACACAGCCCATCCTCGGCGCTGACTTTTTGTCCCATTTCAATCTTATGGTAGACCTTCGTAATAGGCGTCTAGTTGACGGTGATACTTCTCTTTACTCTCACGGTTCCCTAGGTTCTTCAGAGCTAAGGGGCATTTCCGCTATCGCTCCGCCATCTTCGGTAGTGTCTCCCTTCCTTTCTATCCTGCAGGAGGACTTTCCTTCCTTATTGCATCCTTGCTCTTCAGACACCCCTCTTAAGCATTCTGTGGAACATCATATAGAGACCACTGGCCCACCCACCTTTGCTCGAGCTCGCCGCCTTCCTCCTGATAAACTCAAAGCCGCCAAGGCCGAGTTTGATCACATGTTGCAACCTTGGCATTGTGCGCCCTTCCAAGAGTTGTTGGTCTTCTCCGCTACACATGGTCCCTAAGGGCACCACGGGCGATTGGAGACCCTGTGGTGATTTTAGGGCTTTGAATTCTGCCACAACACCGGATAGGTACCCTGTACCGCATATACAAAGTTTCACTTCCCACCTGTCTGGCAACACCATTTTTTCTTCTTTGGACTTAATTCGAGCCTACCATCAGATACCCGTGGCTCCGGAGGACGTTCCCAAGACAGCTGTAATCACCCCCTTTGGCCTCTTTGAGTATACAAGAATGCATTCGGTTTGAAAAATGCAGCCCAGTCCTTCCAGAGGTTCATCGATTCTATCCTCCGTGGCCTTCCTTTTGCTTGGGCATATTTAGATGATCTTTTAGTCGCTTCCTCCTCTCCTGAAGAACATATGGAGCACCTACGTGCCGTTTTTGGTAGGTTGGATGATGCGGGAATTCGTCTCAATCCTACCAAGTGCGTATTCGGCGCGTCTTCTCTTACATTCCTTGGTCACACAGTCTCGGCTGAGGGTATTTGCCCTCTTGTAGACCGTGTCGCCGCTATCCGAGCCTTTCCTCTTCCCCAAAATCAAAAGCAACTTCGTCAATATCTGGGAATGATCAACTTTTACCACAGATTTCTGAAATCAGCGGCAGCCCTCCTAGGCCCGCTTACCGCACTCATTCGTCCTAAACAGCGAGGCAGCACCACTAAAGTCGACTGGTCTCCGGCAGCAGAGTCTGCTTTTGAGGCTTCCAAAGAGGCCCTCGCCTCCGCCACTCTTTTAGTTCATCCCCACGATACCGCACCAGCGAGAGTGCAGGTAGATGCCTCCGATTTCGCTGTTGGTGCGGTGCTTCAGCAGTTCCAAAAGGGCGAATGGTGCCCACTTGCCTTCTTTTCACGCAAGCTGCAACCCGCCGAAACAAGGTATAGTGCTTTTGGACGGGAATTGCTTGCTATGTACCTTGCTGTTCGCCATTTTCGGTACTTTTTGGAAGGACGGGAGTTCCACATCCTGACCGACCACAAAGCGATCACTTTTGCGATGGCTTCACGGCATGAACGTCACTCTCCCCGTGAAGCTCGTCATCTTGAATTTGTTTCCCAGTTTACGACAGACATACGTCACATCTCCGGAGTGGATAATTTCACCGCGGATGCTCTTTCTCGGATTGAAATTAACGCTCTTTCCCCCATTCCTGACATTGATTACGCAGCCATGGCCACGTGCCAGGAGCAAGACAATATCGATCTTCAGCAGGACTCTTCTCTACAGCTGCAGTGGCTCAATCTTCCGGGCATAGAGAAGAGACTCTTGTGTGACACTTCAACAGGCCACCCTCGCCCTTTCGTTCCAAATTCTCTGCGAAAGGCAGTCTTCTGCAATCTCCACTCGCTTTCACACCCTGGCGTCGAGGCTTCACGCAAACTGGTAACAGCTCGTTTTGTGTGGCCTAAAGTTAACGCCGACGTAGCGAATTGGGTCCGCGCCTGTATGGCTTGTCAGCGCTCTAAGTGCAAAGACATACTAAAGCTCCCTTAGGCACTTTCTTGCCTCCTGGTCAACGGTTTGAGAGAGTCCACATCGACATTGTTGGACCTCTCCCACCTTCTCATGGCAAGCGATATATCCTCACCTGTATTGATAGGTTCACTCGTTGGACGGAAGCTATCCCACTCTCTGTTGCTACAGCTGAATCTATTGCTAAAGCTTTCTTGTCCCATTGGATCTCTCGGTTTGGCATTCCTCTCTCGGTCACGACGGATCAAGGTCGCGTTTTCGAATCCTTCCTTTGGAAAGATTTGATGCGCTTGCTTGGTTCTGAGAAGATCCATACAACCAGTTTCCACCCTATCTCGAACGGGATTTGTGAAAGGTTTCACCGTCAGCTAAAGGCTTCTCTCATGGCACACCCACAACCAGAACATTGGACGGAAGCCCTCCCTTTGGTTATGCTTGGTATACGCACTGCCGTTAAGGAAGACCTTCAGTGTTCAGCTTCCGAACTCGTTTATGGCTCTACTCTCCGTCTGCCGGGCGAGTTCTTTTCTCAATCTTCCCCTTCACCTTTGTCGGATCCCACCCTATACCTCACCCGTTTGAAACGCTGTGCCCTCTCCTGGAGAACCTACTCCGACCCGCCAGCAGAAGGTGCACTCCTACATTCCGAAAGATCTCTCTTCTTGTAACCATGTTTTTGTGAGGCATGACCTCCACCGTTCTCTTCTCCAACCCAAGTACACGGACCCTTCCAGTCATACTTCGGAGGAGAAGTTCTTCAACGTAACAACGTCCCACTCGGCCCGAAGTAATATCAACGTAATCGTCTCAAACCCTGCCTATCTTTGGAGGCGAATCCTCCTGACGTCCAAGATTCGGAATTGTTTCCAAAACCAATTCTGATTCCTTTGGATACATCATCTTTCTTATCTAAATCCTGTACCAGAATTTCCACCTCCTTCAATCTCCTCCCGACTCTTCTCCTCCTTCATCTCCCTCTGACTCATCATCTCCACCACTCCTTCCTCTTGAACCCAGATCTTCTCTTTCCTCCTTTCCTCTCCCTCTACCCGTCCCCTCCCATTCCACCACCTCCTGCCATGCCTTCCACAAGTCGTACTGCAGATGTTCCACTTCCCTCTCGTATTCCTCGCCCTCTCGTCCACACTCCTGCACCTCCAACACCAGCTCCTCGTTCTCGCCCTCGTCCTGGTTTGCAGCCGCCTGCGTCTAGAGACGTATCGAGCAGAGGCCGTCATTTGCGCCGGCCACTCCGCTACCGGGATTAGAGCGCCCCGGCCTCAGCTCTGCAGGGGGGTACTGTGGAAAGGTACTCTCTGTGGAAGTGGAAAGAACATCTATACAGAGCTGAACTACAAAGTTACAGAGTAGAGCCGAACACGCCCTATGTTTAAGATGTGGTTGTAGTTTCGTGGAACTAAGCCACGCCTCCAAGCCGCCGAATTATCACTTTTAAAATCGCAACAGCATGTAGCTTCCTTCTAGAGAATTAGTACAAAATAATAGCAAAATTACAACATTATATTAAAATACAAGCAAATTAATGCTAATTAAATAATTAAACCCAAAAACAAGGTGAGTTTAGAAAAAGGGCAGCCTATTAAGTACATTTTTAGGTTAGAGCAAAGTTAGGCGAACCTAGACTAGTCGGTGGAGCCTAAAGCTGAGGTTTAGAAATAGGTTGCAACGAAAACGCATTAGATTGAATAGCGTATCAAAAAGAATGCCTTAAATCTAGTAGGAAAACAAAGTGAAGTGTTCATGCATGCCAGTGTAAAATTCGCGGTAGGCTTAAGTAGCGTTTCAAGCAATTAGCCAAACTTAGGGGTCAGAGGCTAGAGTAAGGAGAAAACTAGGTGGAGATTAAGAGTCGCATGTATCTTTAAGTATAATGTGGGAAATAACAGCTCTGGGATAGGCCGTTATTTCCGCACATACTAACCCTAGCGGGCGTGCGCGTTACATAGTAGTTTGGAGAGAGGCCAAGCTGGGTAATAGTAGCGCAGAGGTGAACAGACCCAAAATGTTAGAATTAGAGAATTTTATATTTTAGAGACAATATAGTAAATAGCAGTCGCATAGATTGGTATTTACTATATCTAACCCAGAGCGGGCGTGCGCGTTACATAGTAGTTTGGAGAGAGGCCAAGCTGGGTAATAGTAGCGCAGAGGTGAACAGACCCAAAATGTTAGAATTAGAGAATTTTAAATATATTTTAGCAACAATATAGTAAATAGAGGTCGCATAGATCGGTATTTACTATATCTAACCCTAGCGGGCGTGCGCGTTACATAGCAGTTTGGAGAGAGGCCAAGCTGGGTAATAGTAGCGCAGAGGTGAACAGCCCAAATCTCTCTCTCTCTCTCTCTCTCTCTCTCTCTCTCTCTCTCTCTCTCTCTCTCTCTCTCTCTCTCTCTAGTCAAAGAAGTTACAACAACATAGGCAATTTTTTAATAATCTTTTGTACTGTGTGAGACTCATATCAAATGTAATGCTGCTTTATGCAAATGTATACCAGGGAGGATCCTTTTCCTGCCTGTGTATGCATATACATAAAACAGCCTCTCTCAAGCTGATAATCATTTGTACTACTGCTCCGCATAAGCTTCATATTCTGTAGGAATTCTTCCTGCAGAATATGATTCATATGTGGAATAGTAATAACTAGGCAATGCTGCTTTATGCAAATGTATACCAGGGAGGATCCTTTTCCTGCCTGTGTATGCATATACATAAAACAGCCTCTCTCAAACTAATAATCATTTGTACTACTACTCCACATAAGCTTCATATTCTGTAGGAATTCTTCCTGCAGAATATGATTCATATGTGGAATAGTAATAACTAGGCAATGCTGCTTTATGCAAATGTATACCAGGGAGAATCCTTTTCCTGCCTGTGTATGCATATACATAAAACAGCCCCTTTTAAACTAATAATCATTTGTACTGCTACTCTGCATAAGCTTCATATTCTGTAGGAATTCTTCCTGCAGAATATGATTCATATGTAGAATAGTAATAACTAGGTTTACCCTGTTCTAATTCTTTGTTTTTGTTTTTTTTTTTAGGACAGGGGTCCAACCCTCGCTTGTAAAATAGAAGTAGGAAAATAAAAATTGTAAGAACATTAACTTCTCAAATACACTTAAAGAGAGCGTCCTAAAGCCTCCCAGCTTCAATATTTATATATATATTATATTATATATATATATATAATATATATTATAGTATATATATATATAATATATAATACTATATATATTATATTATTGGCTCTTGCGTGTAAGTTTAGGATTAAGGAAGAGCAAATAACCAACGTTTTGGTCATAATCTTGTTTCATTCGAGAGCAAACGTTTTACACCGAAGATTGTCAGAGCACACAACACATTTAAAGTAGTCAGTGGTGCTCACTACACAGTTTGTAAAGTGTCTTTGCAAATTATCTTGATAACACAAGTAGTTTGGAAGTTTAAATAAAGAGAATCACAAATCCTTTACGATGGGAAGATGGCGAAGTCGTTCTAGCGAAGAAAACGAGGATTTGGTCCGTGACACGTCGATCCGCAATATTTCAAAAAGAAAATAGTGGAAGGTGACATGGCTCCCCTCCGAACAACGGAGTGTCGAGAGGAATCAATCAAGGTGTAAATCGGACAACCTGGGAGTCAGTGTTTTCGTCCATAACGCGACTGGGAACGAAGGTAGACAAGACGGGTAAGGTTGAGTTCCGAATAGGTCGTGAGTCCTGAGGAGTAAAGTTGTATTGGAGCAGGAGGCGGAGATGTCTGCATTGGAGCAGGAGGCGGAGATGTCGTAGCGTGGGGCGCTGAAGTAGCTGGCGAAGAAGTGACAATACTTGAAGGGAGTGATGGCAGAGGTTCAGGTGGAAGAACAAGTTGATGTAAATACGGCAAAATGGGCCATAATCGGTATTGTCTTTCGCGAAGTAGAGGTAGAGGGCAGGCGCAGGAATGGAGGAAAAGAAGTGTGGAAGAAGCGGGATCATGGTCGAAATAAGCCGGTTTGATCCTATCCACCTGAGATATTTCCCACTTTCTCCCCCTTCTGTAAAGGTGAAGTACTTTCGTATGCGTTTTTAATACGAGAAGTCCGTCATAGCGGGCTTGGCAAACGGACTAGGTGTGAGTCGTGCCGAATTAATACATGAGAGCATGTCTCCAAATCCGCAGGCATGTAGGTTGGACGGGGAGGATGACGTGGCAAAGATGGTTTCCATGCCTCGGTACACTGACGAAGGCGTGCCAGGGAAGGTGTGCTGGTTCGTAGTTTTTGGAGAAGGAAGGATAAACTCACCAGTATTCTCGATGGTAGAGGCGTAAACGAGCTCAGCAGTCGAGCATTTGAGGTCTTCTTTGTACGAAGTTCTGATACCGAGGAGGACAAGAGGAAGAGTTTCGGACCAATTTTCCGGTGTTCCGTGGGCCATAAGAGAAGCTTTTAGCTGCCGGTGATATCGTTCCACCATGCCCTGAGCTTGCGGATGATAGCTGCAAGAGCGAAGACGCTTAGAGCCGATTAAAGTCATAAGGTCCTTCCAGAGGTGAGACTCAAACTGCCTACCCTGGTCTGTGGACACGGTCGAAGGTGTGCCAAACCTGGCTATCCAGTTGTACAAAAATGCCTGAGCAATTGTCTCGCTGGAAGTATCTCGCAATGGAATGGCTTCTGCCCATCGAGTATATCGGTCTATGCAAGTTAAAATATGTGTGAAACCATTTGAGGGTGGTAAAGGGCCAGGTGGTAAAGGGCCGACAATATCAACGTGTACCTGGTCAAAACGTTCACCAGGGGGAATAAATTGCTGAAGAGGTGCGACAGTGTGCCTGTGCACTTTGGATTTTTGGCAGTTGAGACACTGCGTTGTCCACAGTTTAACATCTTTTAGTAGGGACGGCCAGACGAAATGTTTGCCTATATTAACTTGACTACCTTTTACCCCTGGGTGCGACACATCGTGAATGGTGTGAAATACCTTTCTGCGCATGGGGGTTGGTACTACTGGACGAGGATGTGCGGAAGAGACGTCGCATAACAAAGGCGGAAAACCAAAAATTTCTACAGTTTGAATGTCGTAAGAAGAAGCAGGAGGAAAAACAATCTCTTCGAGTTGCTGCAGGCGAGCCATTTCGACGAAATCGATGTCAGGTAAAGGAGAGATTGCGTTAATTCGGGATAGAGCATCGGCAGGAATGTTGTCTTTTCCTTTTATATGGCGGATATCAGTTGTGAATTGTGCAATAAATTCAAGGTGGCGGGCTTCACGAGGGGACTGTTTAACTGTGGAAGCTGTAATGGCATGCGTGATGGGTAAATGATCAGTTACGACATGGAATTCCCGACCTTCTATGAAATAGCGGAAGTGCTTAATAGCTAGATATATTGCTAGAAGTTCTCCTTACCAAATGCGCTGTAATCCTTGTTCAGGGCGGCTGGAACTTTTTAAGAAAAGAAAGCTATGGGACGCCATCGTTATCAATTAAACTGTTTGCAGTCCGGCACCGGCTGCGAAATCTGAAGCACGGTGTTGATTCTAGTCGGAGGCTTGTGTCGATGGAAAATATAAGTAACACGAACAGAAGCAAAGGCTTCTTTGATGGCTGTGAAGGCTATAGTGCTTCGTCCCGTTCCCAAATCTACAGTGACAGATAGCAAGCCCGATCCTTTACGTAGATGCTTAAGAACGTGCGTGAGAGAAAGGAGACATTTACCAGCAGAACGGAGAAACGATGGCTAAAAATTTAACCATGCCTAAGTAAACGACGAAGTTGACGCTGGTTTGAACGGGTTTGGAAAGTCACGACATCGCTGCCACAACGATTCCTCAAGAGGCCGTATATCCTTCGGCAGAGATTGGTATGTCCCGAGAAGGTTAGGGATGACAACTACCCGAATTCACATTTGGGAAAGAGTTGACAACATAGACCAAATTCGCTTAGTCTGGTAAAAACTTGCCTGAGATGTGATGCGTGTTCTTCTGGAGAAGCACTGGCAATCAATAAGTCGTCTATGTAGGCGAAGACGAAGGGTAAACCGCGTAAGACTGAGTCTAGAAGACGTTGGAATGATTGGCTAGCATTTCTTAAACCGAATGGCGTTCGAAGAAATTCGTAAAGACCGAAGGGACGTGATAATGGCAGTCCTATGGATTCGGCCAGGGTTCACGGGATTTGAAAAAATGCGGAAATTAAATCGATCTTTGAAAATATTGTACAACCAGAGAGGTGGGATGTGAAATCCTGTAAATGAGGTACATTATAACGGTCCGGGCGGGTGATTGCATTTAGGCAGCGATAGTCGCCGGTCGGGCGGTAATCTCCATTTGGTTTGAGTACCATGTGTAAGGGAGAGGCGTAATCGGACTTTGAAGGTCGGATGATGCCCTTCTCTAAGAGAGATTCAAACTCTAGATTTTGCTGCTTGAAGTTTTATCCCGGTGCAGACGTCGAGCGTGAAAGAGAATGGAGGTCTGCCGGAAGTTTCAATGTGATGAACGACATTGTGTTTCACTGGAGGAAACTTGGAGACTGGAGAAAGAAGCTCAGGAAAATCGGTAATTAATAATGATTCAAAAATATTATTAGATGGAGAAAGATGTATGCCACTGATGGATGCGGATGCACGGATACAAGCGGATGAGAAATGTGTCTCAAAATCAATGATGCGGTTGTGATTCATGTCAACAAGAAGGTTGAAGTGTGACAGAAAGTCGGCACCTATTATTGGTTAGAATGTGACATCGGCTATGGTGAAAGTCCATAATAAAGTCACGACGGAACAGAGCGTTAAAATGGAGTCGTTTTCGTCCCATAAGTATGATGTGGTGCCGATTCGCAGCGCGTAAAAAAAGCCCGATGCTTCTGAGCACGAGTTTTCCCGGGATGGAAACGTGGTACAGCCTGAGAATTGGAGCTCCCCAGAATCTATCGAGGTAAGATAGTTTGGTGGACGGATCGTAGACACAAAGTAAGTTTGACGCTTTTGAGACCCCCGAGCGTATTTACGGAGTGGTGTTGGAGTTTAAATTCTCGAAAAGTACACAGGCTTAGACATGACCAGGTTTGGTCTCCAAACGTTATGATTTCTACAAACTACCCTGCTGGTCTTGTGACGAACTGACCAAGGCCTGAGAAGTAACTGGAGAAGAGGCGAACTGACGCGAAGGAGTAGGTGAACGACGATATGAACGTCGTTGCATAGTTGGAGAGCGAGAGATATGACCGTAATTGTAAGCAGAATAAGTGTTTGAAGCATTGGGGGGAGGCTGGGGGTATGAAGGAGATTGTGAATAAGGATGATGAGAGGAAGGATGAGGATACTGTTGAGGGTGAGGATACTGTTGAGGTTGAGGATATTGTTGTTGAGGATAAGGATGTTGTGTTGAGGATAAGGAAGGGGGAGGAGGAGAACACGTGGTTCGCGTTCAATGCGCGCATTCTATTACGTTAGATCCATGAAGTGTTTCTGTAACCACTTGAAGTTGGTTGACACACATATAAAGCTTTCTGTGGGCGGCGGTTGGCGAATTGCATTGACTGACTCACTCACATGCGAAAGTGACGCTGGTGTTAGGTTAGTATTGCTGATGGACTCCGAGATATGCGAAACTTGTGAAGGTATGTCTGCAGTCGTAAGAGGTTTCGCTTTGCAAACCCTATCGGCAAAAGTAGCGAGTTCTTGCAGTGAACAATTGGGATCGACAGTGGCCAAGCGCAGTTGCATCTCTGTAGGAAGTTTCTGTAGGAAAAGATGACGTACAATATGTATACAGTTACCCACGGGAGGGCCATCGAGCAGATTGAGCATGTCAGATAATAGAACTGACGGTAAACGATCACCAAGAGAACCACCAGTCAAAAGTTTTTTTACTTTTTCAGCATCTGTTTCTCCTAGACGGTTTAGGAGTTCTGTCTTAAGTTGGGTATAAGGTTGATTGTGAGAATGCAATGAAGGTAAAATGTCCTTCAGGCGCTGCAAAACGGGAACAGGTAATATATTTAAGAGTGCCCTAAAGCGAGCAAGTTCGTTAGTTGACTCGAGCTGGAGTCAAGGAGCCGTAAATGGTCCAGGTCTAAATCATATTTACCGAACTTAACCATGTATAGACACCCGATTTGATTTCCCTGTCTGAAAGCAGGCTGTTGCGAATATCACTTGATGTTGTCGGTGTTTGCAGCATCAGGAGGCGACATAATATATAAATAATTAATATAAAATAAAACAATAAAAATAAAAATAATATTTCATAGAAATCGAAGTTCGAACACTTTTTAAAACACTAAATATAAGGAATATAGTGGTCAGAGACCAAAAACGCAATAATTTTTTACAAATAGGTAACAAATGGTGACTAGAAAAATATATAGAGGCGCTTTACGGGCCAAAAAATGGTTTTAAAAATAAGTGATTGAAAATGGAAAATGGACAGGAATTCGTCCTGTTAATTTTTTTTTTAAAAATTCTATCGTAAAAATATGAATAATTTTTTTATAAAAGTGACGCGTCTGCTTGAGGATGTGGATCCGTGTGTATCCTGTTGAGACGAGAGAGGGTTCCCAAGTAAGCTGTAGGAAGCTGGGATATGTACGACTCAGCAGTACTTCCAGGGTCACCACTATGTGGCTTCTCTGGCGTGTAGTTTAGGAACAGAGCAAAAACCAACGTTTTGGGTCATAATCTTGTTTCATTCGAGAGCAAACGTTACACCGAAGATTGTCAGAGCACACAACACCTTTAAAATAGTCAGCGGTGCTCACTACACAGTTTGTAAAGTGTCTTTGCAAATTATCTTGATAACACAAGTAGTTTGGAAGTTTAAATAAAGAGAATCACAAATCCTTTACGATGGGAAGATGGCTAAGTCGTTCTAGCGAAGAAAACGAGATTTTTGGTCACGTGACAAGTCGATCCGCAATATTCAAAAAGAAGAAAGTGGAAGGTGACAATATATATATATATATATAGTATATATAATATATAATATATATATATATATAATTATATAATATATATATATAATACTTATATATATATATATATATATATATATAGATGTAAATACTGCAATAAAACGCAGTAATTGTATAGATTTGAACCTGCGGTTTAACATTGCGTATCTACAATCTATAACAAATTAACTCCGATCTAGGTTAGTGGTCTCCTACATGTCCTGTGTTACCTTTGACCCGCAGTGCAAGCGGAGAAGCGTGGCTGAGGTATCTGTCCTGCCATAGGCTTTATTCCTATTGAATAGAGCACTTTTTCATAGGTTTAAGTCGCGTATCTTTTAGCTTGTCGTGGTCAAGTGGTAACACCTTGGCATACCGTTCACGAGGGCCCAGGATCTAATCCTGGTAAGTGAAGAATCACTCAAGGAGTTATTTTATATATATATATATATATATATATATATATATATATAGAATATTATATATATATATTATTATATATATAATCTATATAATATATATTAAAAGACATAAAGAAGAACACATAAAGAATATAGAGACAGTAAAAAGCCACATGGACCTATCGAGACTGTCCCAGTCAACCCACTACCCAAACATGCTCATGCAAATCCACAAAGCACCCTAGGGCTTGTCAATTTGTTGTAACTATAAATCCACCATTAGTACATTTTCAAAAATGACGGTTTAATTATTGAACACTTTTTCAAAATGGCGATCCTATAGATCGAAATCCTTTTCAAAAATATCAAAAAATTTCTTTTCATTTTTTGATAGAAGTGGCTCTTGGCGCCACCGGACTATTTTTAGTTTCTTTGCACTAAAATTACTTAAAAAATTTAAATGTGTATTTACCTTAAATGTTCTTCCTTTTGTTGTAGATAAAATTTTGGAGACGTAGCGCCTCGGAGGTACCCCCTAAAAACGCTTTATATACTTTTAGTAATTTGCAATTAATAATGAATGCGATTATCATTATAATGAAAGACAGGAAAATCCAAAAGGGTTTGAAAAGGTTTCCTTTTCATAAACAAAGACATTTTAATCTTTTTAAAGTAACAAATTTTCAAAGAGTAACTTAAACTCCAACAGTTTTACTGAGGCCATAAATTTGAATATTTTTGTAATAAGCCGTGAACTAAACTTTAAGACACTTATTGTTTGTCTATATTAAATTTTTTGTACTTAATACTGCGTACAATTTT
This sequence comes from Trachelipus rathkii, assembly GCA_015478945.1. Classification (NCBI taxonomy): domain Eukaryota; kingdom Metazoa; phylum Arthropoda; class Malacostraca; order Isopoda; family Trachelipodidae; genus Trachelipus; species Trachelipus rathkii. The sequence goes on along the minus strand of JABUQX010005302.1, from coordinate 47,373 downwards.
ATTAAGTTAATGAGAATCAATCTTAACTTTAATGAACCCGAATACTTAAATATTGACAACAGTATACGTGTTCACCATTTAATTACTGAAAGATTACTGAAGTTTTTACTGAAGAATTTCTTTTACTTACTTTGGGCGTGACTAGCCCGCGCATTGATATGATGAAATTTTTTAAGCCTTTATTAATGACTCATAATACTGATATTTTTATACTGTGGTCTAAATTATAAAATGACCAATATTTAATAGTTTTCTAAATAAATTTTCATACACTCCGGGCAGAGGATTGCTTCAAAAGAGAAGCAATACCCTACCTTTGAGTTTACTTTAACTGTGTGCTTGCGTTTCCTTTAATGGTTTACTTCATTTAAAAACAATTTTTTTTTTTTACTTTTTCTTTTTTATTTAAAAAATTTAATCTACCTTAAAATTACCCTTAACCAAACTTAATATTACCTTAATCCTAATTTTACTACTTTTTATGCAATTTATTATAGATTTGACAAATTGTCTTGCATTAACTTCCTCTGTTTAAGAGCAGCTTTTCTCTGAGGTCTTAATTATCTTACTTCATTATTATATTATTATTATTATTAATTATTGATTATTTGTTCTACCAGAAGTACAGGTCTGTTGCTGTTTGTCATCCCTGTACAGGTGTTGTAGTACAGGTGTTACATTGATAAACTACCACCTCCTGTATTTAATTCGAGGGGGTAAAGGTTACTGATGGAATGCAACCCTATTTCACCAGAACCGGTTTTTAATTTTACTGATCGGATGTTATTATCGTGACCTACTATCACATCCATCACTCTGCCCAATTTCCAAAATGGACGTGGTTTATTGCTGTCTTTTATAAGAACCACATCTCCCACCTTTACTTTATCTTCCCAAATACCCTGAAACAAGTGTCTAGACCGCTCCCGGAGACTTAAGAGATACTCCTCATGCCACAAACGCCTGAACTCTTCATAGAGTTCATTTTGCTTTATGAGGGTAGAATCCAGTACCTCCTTGTTGGGTGCACTGCCCATCTGATATTCTACTGTATCAAAATTACTTTTAAATATTAAATTACTGTTAAACATTACTTTCAAAAAACAATTGGGCGTTATTGCCTCCAACTCAGAGGTACCAGATCTATAGGTTAGGGGTCTGGAATTGATGGCATTTTCTATGTCAGACAGAGTGGTAAGAAGCTCAAAATAAGTCACTTTACTTTTTCCCACAGCTTTGTACAGACACTGTTTCATTACTTTTATTAACCTCTCCCAATGGCTGCCTTGCCATGGAGAGAAGAGGTTAATTTTTACATGTTTGATCTGATTTTTATCAAACTCCTCCTTGAAAGCATCAGTATTAAAGGACTCTTCTATTATTTTGCACCCTTTATTGAAATATAATGCATTGTCACTATATATGTATGATGGTATACTAAATTTATTACAGAACCTTTTGAAGGCTAACAGAAAGTCAGAGGTGTTCATAGAGGGTACTAGTTCTAAGTGTACAGCTCTGATGTTTAAGCAAGTGAAAATTAAGATGTACATTTTCTCTAACTTTGAGGTGTTGTTTTTGACATATACATGAGAGGTGAAATCAACACCTGTGTGTTGGGGTTTTATAAGATTCATGTGTGTTCTAGGTATGTCAGTGAAACGTGGGTACCTGTAAGAAAGAGCATTGTACTTCTTGCATGTAATGCAATCTAATAACACAGATCTTACTGCAGCTCTACCCTTAGGTATCCACACACCTTGATTTCTGATATAATTAAGAGTAGTACCAATGCCAAGGTGCTTTACTTGCTCATGAGCATATTTAATAAATAGCAATGTAAAGCCATGATTTCTTCCCATTAATATAGGATTAGCTTGTTCATAGCTGATAAGAAGAGCCTTATTAATCCTGCCCTTGCTTCTTAAATAGCCTTTTTCGTCAAGGAAAAGATTTAAGTTTAAAACCAAGGGAGGAATTTCTGAATCTTTCAAGGAAGCTACTTTTACTTTTTGTTTATAATCTTTCAAAAATTTAATTTCATTAGCAAAGGATTGAATTTGATTTATTTTAAGCCAATACCTTACTGATTTTTGCTGGTAATCAAGATTTATTTTAATTTTACTAAGCCATTTAAAAATCCAAGCAGTGATTCTTAAGACTTTTCGATAGCAGGAATATTTACTTAAATCTAAAATACTAATACATGTATTTTCTAATATATTTACATTTACCATTAATAGAGGTAAAGAGTCTTGTGGCACACTCAACATAGGATACTTGGGCCAATTGTCTAAATCATTAGTTAACCAAACAGGACCATGATACCACAGAGCAAATATTTCTTTAAACTTTTTAAAAGTTAAACCCCTAGTTAAAAAATCACCAGGATTTTCTGCTGTATTTACATACTTATAATGCACATTTACTTTATACTTGTTACAGATGGAAGTAATTAACCCATCCATTTCATTTATTCTATTTTTTAAAAACTTAGATTTTACTTTGGTTTGTCTGGTTAATAACCAGCTCAAAACTACTTGTGAATCCACTGCAATATTAATGAATTCAAAATATATATTACTGTATGCTTCCAAAATATTGGGTAAGCATTTCAAGGCCAAAATAACCCCCATCAGCTCCAGGGAAGGGATACTTAACTCCCTAGGCCTATTGGCAGGAGCTACCTTGGCTTTAGCAAATATAAAGGAGCTTTTGTTATCATCATCCACTCCATAACATACAAATCCATAAACACTATCGGAACTGTCACAAAAAAGATGCAAGCCATACTTATTCCCTTCAGAAAGAGCCCTCCTAGGTATTGCAATCGTATCCAGATTTTCACAATTACTGCGTATTTTATACCATTCCTTCAGTATCTCATTAGGCACTTTCTGATCCCAAGCCAAATTTTGCTGCCACACTTGTCTCATCAACAATTTACCCCTAACCAAAATAGGAAGAGCAAAGTTAAGAGGATCGAAAAGCTTGGAAATCTCAGACAACAATTGACGCTTGGTTGAAATACTCTCCAGATATTCTACTTTATTGATATGCATACAGTCAGTCACCACATTGAAACTATATCCCAAGATCTTTTCACAACAACTTGAATGTTCTACAAAGGAGTTTTCTTCCTTGAACTTAACACGCAAAGCATCCGAGTTGCTATTCCAAGATCTCAAGATAAAACCCCCTTCTTCCATGCGTTTTTTACATTGATGATAAATACCTACTATTTCACTTTCTTCTTGCATGCTTGTAAATATTAAATTATCCACATAGAAGCCTGAGGATAATATTTCAGTACATCTATCATGTGGATACTTAGAAGCATGATATTTCATAATATAATGCAATATAAATGGAGAAGAAGTAAACCCAAATATTAAAGTGAGGTACCTATAAGCTTCTAATTGCCCGTTGTTAAACCACAAGAAAGTGAACCTATTCATGTCCACTTCATCCTTTAACCTTATCATCAAAAACGCTTGTTTTACATCACTTATGACAACAGTACGATTTGTTCTGAACACAAGTAGTAGCTTTAAAAGTGAATTCATGAGGTCATAACCACTGTAAGCAGCCTCATTCAAAGATGGAAGAGTTTTATTACTTTTAAGGGAACAATTAAAAACTGGTCTTATTTTAGTGGTTACTTGTTCCGATTGCCTTATTATAGGTCGATGAGGAATAAATTTATATTTACAAATATCTGAAGGATCATCAAAATTTATATTTACTTTTTCAATTATTTTATCATTCTGTTGACTTTCAAATACTTTATTGTATTCATTTATTAAATTATTTTGAGTTAATTTATCAAACACTCTATTAGCTATATTTAAAGATATTTTAAAATTATTAGGAACTAATTCTATTTTGTCTTCAAACCAAGGAAGGCTTACATGATAGTGATTGTCTTTGAAAATCATATTTTGATTAAATAATTGCACTTGATTTTTATCTACCGTGTTCAGAATGTCCTCGTCCTGTTTGATACCTAAAGATTCCATGCTAAACAGATTTTCCAAGCCATTGTCAATATCAGAATCCAAAAACTTTTCAATGGGATTGAAATAACTTTTGGATGGTTCTAACACGAAATACACTTGTGTATTCAGCCTTTTGTTATTACATTCAGAATCATTTTTAGGAATTATGGTATTATTTGTTTCAACTTTTGACTGAGTTATGAAATTACTAACTTTTTTACTTTTTCTGGTTTCAACCAAACGCACAATTTGTTCTCTACTTAAAAAATTATAAATATTACCTATTGGTATTAATTTATTATTACCAATATGTAAACAATGGCCACTTGCAAAAGGTACAGTCTGAAATGATGGAAACAAGTCTATTATTTCTATTCCAAGCAAAACATCTATTTTAAAATGACTATTTACATTAGAATTGTTAAAATTATTATCAGCAAAATTTAAACCATTAAGTTTCATATTTTTAATAACATCTGAAATGCCATTTACTTTATAATTTATATTTAATTCATCATCTATAAGAAAAGGAATGAAAACTATTCTTTTAAATACTCTTACGCCAATTAATGTTTGATGAAACTTTTTAATTTTAGAGCCAATGAAAGTTTGAACCTCATATTCTATTATAGGAAGACTATTTATATTAGGTATTAACTTTTCAGCAGCTTCTCTTGATAAATAAGACCTACTAGAAGCTGTGTCTATCAAACATCTGAAAGTTTTTTCTTTACCATTGAAAACCATATTTAATGAAGTGGTAGGAGGAATATATTCATTCTCCAAACTCTGATGAAAAGTTATACAATGATTGCTAGTTGTATTTACCACCTCACTTTTATTAATATTACACAATGGCTGTATGTGTGACTTACTTCCACACTTACACGGAAACCTCATTTTATTATTATTACCAAAACATTGTGCTTGCGGGTGATTGCCAGCACACTGTTCGCATAACCCCAACTCTTTAACTCTATTAATACGACCTTCAAAATTGTTATACACAGGACATAGTCCCAAAGAATGTGGCCCAGAACATAATTTACACTTTTTTTCAACCTCTTTTACCTTACTAGAGGTTTGAAAATTTGCCAAAGAATGCTGTTTACTTGTAGCATTATTTTGAGATGTTTTTTCTTTTTGAGGAGTAACAGGTGTACTTTTACTTTTAAATTTAAGTTTGTCATCTACTGTTCTTTCCGATGAAGAACTAGTACATATTAAAGCCTTTATTATATCCTGATAATTTTCAAGAACTTCATTTATGTCAGGATAATTATGACCTACTTTTCTTATTAGGTCCTTTAAAAAAATTTTAGGAAGCTTTTTTACCACTATATGTGACAACAAAGAACAGCCTGGACTATTTGAGATGGTGAAATCTAATTTATGTACTTTGAGATCATAAATAATAGCCCTTATTTTATTTAATGCCTTTTTTAAGGATATAAAATCTTTATCATATTTGGATTCTATATTAATAGCTATCAAAGAGGCAAACAAGTCATTTGTTATAGTTGTTACATCCAAATATTCAGCTTTCAACAATTCTAATGCTACTTTATAATGTTCTGGTATGATAGATAAATGAGACACAATACTTAAGGGATAATCCCTCAAATAACCTAAAAGGTACATTAATTTAACAGAGTCATTAAGTTTAGGGTTATTGCCAACTACATTCATAAATTGATTTAAAAAAATTTGAAAACTAATTTTATTCACATCACCATCAAAAATAGAACAACTTATTGTGGGCAATTTTACATTAGTAGTGTGATCTATGTTATTTAAGGCTTCCACAAAACTATCAGAATTTGTAGGTTCTGTTGTAGCAGTCTCTTTACTTAAAATAAATTCATTAAAAACACTTAATTTAATTTCTAATTCTAAATAATAATCACTTTGACTTTCTATTTCAGAGTCCATATTTAGGCCTTCAAGCTCAGTTTCCATCAAAACATCAATCATGCTTTCATCAATTTCTTTGATTTTTAATATCAATTTATTTATTTCATTTATTTGAGATTTGCAGAGAATAATACCCAAACAGTTATTTGATTTTAATTCATTTAATTTATTTACTCTTTTAGTAATACGAATTTTTAAATTAGACCTCAACTTTTTAAATTTGACAAAATCGTCCATTTTGTTCAAAAATACTTAATTCAAAATTATTTACTTAAAAAAAAATGCCTGATATTGTGTCACCAATATAAATCAAAAAATATATAGGCCTACAACTACCCTAGGCCTTCAAAAAACTTTTGTCAAAAACTGAATTTCAGTCCTAGGGTCAGCCTAATTTCAAACACTATTTTGCTATTTCATTAAGTAACCATTTTTTTCAAAAAGAAACACAACCACACATGTTATGTTATATTATTGAACATTAATTACTAACAATTAATTTATGATTACAATAATTAAAACTAAAAACAATCTTGAAGAAATTTATCAAAACGCACTCACAAAAATTGTTTTAAAATATTATGACAAATATGATTATTATCCGATTACTGTAGATCTGATATTTATATCGAAATCGATACGCATCTTAAAAGAAATAAAATTCGATTATTACAAACTTTTAATAGCCCCATTCAACTCCCTTTGGCGAATTTCCCTTGATCATCTTTTTTTTGCGCATGCGCTAAGACTGCCTTTTTTTAACTTTCCTGTTAAGTTATGAAAAAGTTTAAACTTTATAAAATTTTCAAATAAAAACAATTGTAATCGGTAAATAACTTTTTATTTAAGTCCTAATTCCCTTGCCGAATAAATTGTCCTTTTTTAAGTTTTCATTCATTAAAGTCAAAAATGGGTTTGAAAAGGTTTCTATTAATTATTTTTTTGTCTTTGTTTATGAAAAGAAAACCTTTTCAAAAATATCAAAAAAATATTTCTTTTCATTTTTTGATAGAAGTGGCTCTTGGCGCCACCGGACTATTTTTAGTTTCTTTGCACTAAAATTACTTAAAAAATTTAAATGTGTATTTACCTTAAATGTTCTTCCTTTTGTTGTAGATAAAATTTTGGAGACGTAGCGCCTCGGAGGTACCCCCTAAAAACGCTTTATATACTTTTAGTAATTTGCAATTAATAATGAATGCGATTATCATTATAATGAAAGACAGGAAAATCCAAAAGGGTTTGAAAAGGTTTCCTTTTCATAAACAAAGACATTTTAATCTTTTTAAAGTAACAAATTTTCAAAGAGTAACTTAAACTCCAACAGTTTTACTGAGGCCATAAATTTGAATATTTTTGTAATAAGCCGTGAACTAAACTTTAAGACACTTATTGTTTGTCTATATTAAATTTTTTGTACTTAATACTGCGTACAATTTTATTAAGTTAATGAGAATCAATCTTAACTTTAATGAACCCGAATACTTAAATATTGACAACAGTATACGTGTTCACCATTTAATTACTGAAAGATTACTGAAGTTTTTACTGAAGAATTTCTTTTACTTACTTTGGGCGTGACTAGCCGCGCATTGATATGATGAAATTTTTAAGCCTTTATTAATGACTCATAATACTGATATTTTTATACTGTGGTCTAAATTATAAAATGACCAATATTTAATAGTTTTCTAAATAAATTTTCATACTATATCACAACTAAAAACCCGCCAATTTGGCTTCGTCAATATATTATATGATTCCCAACCCATCCATAAACGAATCTAACCTTTTCTTAAATGTTGCAATCGAGTCACACTCAACAACCTCCTCTGGCAGACTATTCCAAAATTTAACAACCCTATTACTGAATGCATGCTTTCTTATATCAAGATGGCATGCTTTCTTCTTAATTTTCTTATTATGCCCCCTGGTCACCTGTCCATGTTCTACTATGAAAAATTTATTACTCTGTTTATCAATATGATGTAAATATTTTGTAGATTGTAATCATGTCCCCTCTGAGAATCGCCTTTCTACCAGAAAACATTCCTAAAACCTCCTTCAGCCTCTTCCTCATAGCTCTTAACCCTCAAAAAAACCCAGAAATACATCCTTGGTTGCTCTACCGTTGCCACTTTTCTCTTCTAAGCCCCATAAAAAAAAACCTTTAAAAGTTCCCCTTTTTCTTAAATAAGGGGCCCAACTTGTGCACATATCTCTATTACTGGCCTATACTAGCTATTATACAGTTTTGCTTATTACTTCTTGCTCTTATAACAACATGCGATTTATTAAGCAGCATCTTATTAGCTTTATTCTAGCTTCCAAACACTGATAGCTACTTTCAAATTACTGCTTATATCACACCTAAATCTTTTTCTTGTCCACAGACTCAAGCCAATCCCCATTCATATCGTAAATTTAAAACTTTTATTTGAGTAACCTAGGTGAAGAACCTTACACTTTTTTTACTATTAAATCATTTGCCACTTATCTGCCCACCAAGAAGTTTATCAAGATCATTTTGGATCTTTATGCATCCTTCACTATTCCTTAACTGAGGTGGCCACTTTAGTATCATCTTGCAACTTAGAACCTTGCCATTAAGTCCCTGGTCCTAAATACATTTATGATATATGGAGGAACAATAGTGCCCAGCACCTGAACCCTGTGGAAACAACCCACTCTTCACTATTTCCCATGATGATTTATTCCCATTTAGTTGTACACAACACTGTTTTCATTTCTCAACCACTTCTTTAATTCCAACCAACTGTTACCACTCCCACCTATACCAATTGCAATAAACTTTTCATCAACCTTATGTGGGGACCTTATCAAAACTTACTAAAGTCTAACTATCCAATATCAACTGGCATCTTCCTCGGTCAAATGCAGTCAGTAATGTATTCCCTAAATTCTAAAAGGTTTGTCTGACATGCTATCCTTTCTGACCGTGCTGGAGTCGCTAAACAATACCTTGTTATCTTCTAAATATTTCCTATATGACCTTCAGTAACTTTTTCAGAACCTTTACAACCACAGATTGTTTAAGCTAACTGGCCTATAATTTCCCAAAATCTTCCTTACTACCTTTCTTATAAAATAGGCACAACATATGCGTTTCCAGTCATCTGGTACTCACCAAAGTTATAGATCGCTATAAAAAATCAAATTCAGTGCCTTTGCAATGCTGATAACTACCCTCTTTCAGAAGTCTACCATAATATCCTCAGGCCCTGCAGCTTTAACTGGATCAATATGGTCTAATACACGTTAATATCTATTTTACGTAAAATTCAAATTCTGTAAGTCTATTTTTGTTTACATGCATATACAAGCAAACTTATTAGTCCTCCAAAACTATTAATCAATAAATCTTTCCTCAGTCAAACACTGAAGGCAAAATAAGCATTGAAAATGTTGACCAACTCCTTAACTGAACTCACTAAATTTTCAATCAATTTTAATTGGACCAATTGTCCCATTCTTACTTTTAAATTTATAAAAGCTTAAAAAACTTCTTCGGGTGCTTATTACTATTCCCTGCTAAATTAATTTCTGCCTCTATCTTTGCCTTTCTTTTAACGTTAAGTTTCGTTTCTATTTTTCCTATAATTTTCTAAATCATCCTTTCTATTACTACCCTTGAATATTTTTAAAACATCTCGCTTTTCCATTAAATTTCTCTCTTATCTCTCTATCCCAAAACAGGTTTCTCTTCGCCACCCTAACAATGGGTTAATCTTTAAACATACTGACTGAATATTCACTAAAATTTGCTTAAAATGTTCCCACACTTAAAACAGTTTTGGTCTTTAAACTCTTTTAATCCAGTCAATTATCAACTAAGCATGTTCGTAATTTGGTAAATACCATTTCGAAATCTAACGATCCTTTTCCTTATTAACTGCAATTTGGGCCCAGTATTATCATTCATATTAAATCTAATTATACT
>JABUQX010005302.1:15000-32500 GCA_015478945.1 Trachelipus rathkii | reverse complement strand
TGAATCCCGAGCTAAATAATATAATACCATTATAATCGAATAATTACATATCCTAAGAGGTTTAAGGTCCGGGGATTTATATTATTCATCATAATATCTAAAATTATATCTATAATAGTAGCTCAACTGCTATATAATCGTAACATAACACATACATATAATAGGGTAAATATTTTACTAAATATATTATTAAATAGTATTATTATAATATAATATATCTAATAAATTAAAATTACGACTATATAAAAATCTAAGTTGCATTTAATATTTGTCGACATCTTTGTAAAAAATAGTCCACATATACTAGTTGTTTATAAATACATGCTCGCCATAACAGAAAAATATAGTTAAGTTTCAATAGATCTCTATCATAAATTCCAGAGGGATTAATATTAGTTGCTCTTACGTAAATGACTATATAAGAGTCCTGACCGCCGAATTTACCACAACACACATCATTATATATCATTTATTTAGCAGTATGTTTATACTAAACATACCTGTATTTATATATATATATATAATATATATAATAATATATATATATAATTATAATTAACTATTTAAATTAATAATTTAATATATAATTATAAATATATATATATTAATATATATATATTATATATTTATTAATTATATATTATATTAATATATAATATTATTTAATATATATCTATATTATATAATATATATATATTATAATATATATATATATATATAAATATATTATATATAATATATTATTAATTATACTAAATAATTATAACTATTATATAATATATATTAATATAATATTAAATTATCATATATATGAATAATTTAAATATCATAATGTATTAACAACTTCACAAATAAATACATAGGGTAAATACAATTTATTCAACTTCTCATTTTCTTCAAATGATATAATTATAAATTATGAGTTACAGAAATTTTCATTTTAATATGAATTTATAAAAATTTATCTCCAAGTTAGAACTCTTTTTAAATTTTCTGCAATTTATATAGGTATTAAGTAGGTTTTAAGTAGATTAACCTAATACCAATAATAATTTATATTAGTTTTTATATAAATTATTAGTCACTTATTATAATATAATTATATATTAAAAATATATAATTATATAGATGATCGAAGTAACTAATTATTATTTTAATGAATTATAAATTTTGCAGCTTTCATTGAAACAGCCTCAATTTAAAGAAATTACAAATAATTATCTTTAATATATAAATAATATATTAATTAATTATTATATATATAATATATATATATATATAATTATAATTAAAATTATATATAATATAAAATATTCTAAGTTCAAATATATAAATTAATATCTTAATATAAATATAATTTATATTAATTAATATATCTATTTAATATTTAAATAATTATAAATAATAATATTAATTTATATAATATATAATATCTGTGATAATTTTGTTAACATATAAACTTGTCTAACAATAATCCATGACTAGCCTGAGATGAAGAAAGGTATGGCGCTTCTTTAAGTAGTAAAATGATATAAAGTGCAATAGATTTAAGGATAAAAATTTTAATTGTAAACTAATACCTTAAATTTATTATTTAATTTTTTTCAAATACTGCCCTAATAATTATATCCTTGTATGTGGAGATCAGCGTTACGGTATGATACTACTACATACAGTATAATAAGTGTATTGTGAGTATAAATAAAGTTATAATCTATAATATATTTAATAATATATAATATAATTATAATTATAATATTTTTATATAATATGCTACTATTTACTAACTTCTGACTTTACTTTTCATCTTATCAATAGCAGCAATATAATATCCTTTAATATAATAACCTCAATATATAATCAAATATATTATTAATCTATATATATTATATAATATTAATTAATAATATAAGATTATATATATATTTTAAATATTAATTATTATAATATTATATATAATAATATATAATATATTTACAGGTTATCATATGTCATTATATATAATAAGGAAATATATATATACTTTTAAAATATAAACACGTCTATTATATCAATATTAATATATTAATATATTAATTATATATTATATTAATGATTTATAATATTGATATATATATAATATTATATATATAGAAAAATTAATATTTGTAATATTTATTAGATCTATATATTATGTATATAGTATTATTAAAATATATATATAATATTATATATATATATTATAAATAATATACAATATAAAATATTTATAATAATTTATAATATATAATATAATATATATATATAATATATATATATATATATATATTGTATAGTTTATAATTAATTTTACTATATAGTATAATATTATAATATATAATATATATATATTATAGATATAGTTATGTCTTACTATTCATAGTTATAATAATACATAATATATACTATAATACATGCGTTATATATATACGTATTTATTTAAAGATTACTCGTTACGTACTATATACTCGTATATACACTATATCACTAATTATATACTTAACGTATCTAGATATATATATAAACTATTGAAAAGAATCTTTGACTAAAAATTTATTGTTTTGAATTCTTTATTACCATATCAAAAAAAATAAAGTAAATAAAAAACCAATAATTAATAAATTACTCAATCACAAGAAAAAAAGGAAAAAAAGTTATGTTTTTTTCTTCCTTTTTTTTTCTTTATTTTTTGAAAAAAAAAAACCCCCCCTTTTAAAAAACTATTTATTTAAAAAAAGTTTTTGACCAGAATTTTTTTTAACCATTTAATTATTCAGTAGAAATTTCTTAATTTTTGTTCTTTCTTAATTGAAAATATAATATTTTTTTCTGTGATATTGAATATATATATATATATAATATAAATATACTATATATATATTACTTATATATATATATATATTATCATATAGTTATATATTTACCATAATATATATATAATAACGTATATATTAATTTTTATATATATTATATTAGTATATATATAATATATAATATATATACCATATACTATATATATTTATTATAATTATACATATATATATATTATTTAATATATATCTTATCAGCTACTATAACTATATATATATATATATCTATATATATATATATTTATATATATATATATATATATAGCTATATATATATAAGGCTGTTTGTATTATATAATAATATTATTTATATATCTATAATTTAAAATGTTTTAAAATTCATATATATGACCCTTTAGCAGCTGTTTCTTACTAAAATTAATAAATTTAATTTAAGTATTTTAAACCCTCAGATAGATGCTAATTACACCATTAGAGAGTTTATAAATTTCAATTTATTTACACCTTTTTAAAACATTTAGAACCAATTTGATGCTACACCAAGCTGTTCCGCTGCCGGCTATTGGCGGAGCCTCCCTCAGTTTTGTCACTAATTCGATATGTTGTATTTTTTTCCCTATATTTTCAGCTCGAGGGAAGTTCTTTTGCTTGCGTAAATACTATATATTATAAATATATATAGTAAATAAAATAAATACTTTAATATTATTACTATAATTAATATAATCTTTTATATTATTATATCATTTATTATGTTTTTGTTTTAATTATTAATATACATAAAATATCTATATTTTTATTAATATCAAATGATTTATATACTTAATATAGATAATAATTGTAGTGTATATTGATATTAATTTATAACTTATTATTTTTTTTATTATTTATCACATTTTAAAATATTAAGTACCATTTTATCAGCAGAGAAAAAACAATTTTAAGATAATAATTATTAAATATATATATGTCACCTACAGTTACTTACCCGGCTATAAGTTAAAAGCTCTCCTTCCTAGTAAGCTGTAGCCTAATTTTTTTAGTGAGAATAGTTTCAACTTGTGTGTCTACTGTAGTTATATATTCAATTTTTTGCATGCCTAAAAAAATCTACCGATAATAATGTTTAATAAATTTCTATATTTTGATATAAATAATGCCTTAAACCCTAACTGTCTCGAGTCTTCGGATATTGTGTTGTACGATTTATATAGGGTCATAAAACCTGATTTATAAAATTAAATAAAGATTGAACTTTCAACACAACATTTTTAGGGAAATAAGATATTATATTGGGTAAATCCCTGTTATGTTATCATAAGACTGAGTTAGCAAACCAAATTTAAACTTTGTTATAAATAGCAAATTAGGAGACGTATTAACTTTTTTCATAGTCATTAATAGGAAAATCAAATTACAAAGCAATTTGATTGATTTCAATACTTCTTCAAAAAAAATTATATGCAAAATTATAATAATCATATAAAAGAAAGTTGTCAAAAGAAAAATAAACATATAATAGAATATTAAAAATCACTTTAAAACAAAAAAAAAAAATATGATTTTTTAAATCATATAGCCCTTAAGTTCATACAACTGCCTAGAAAATAATAATTGTCCAAACCGTTCGCCGGCAATCATATCATGAGCATTATCTTCAATATGTTTTTCAAAACTGTCTTTTAATAAATAGATTTGACAACACGCTTCCCCAACTATCAGCGTTTCATCTAACTGTCCTAAAAAATAAGAAAAAATTAGTTCATAAATCTAATTGAATGATTAAATATCCAAAACTTTACCCTTACAAAAATAAGATATTATTATTGCCGAGATGAAGAGAGAGAGAGAGAGAGAGAGGAGAGAGTAGAAAGATGAAGAGAGAGAAGAGAGAGAGAAGTAAGAAGAGAGAGAGAGAAGAAGAGAGTAAGAGTAGAGAGAGAGAGAAAATTTCCTCAATATACTGTTTATATTAGAAAAAAACAAACATAAAATTTAATCACTAATATAAACTGAATGGCACTAACATCTGTCCGTTACAATGGTTTATTTCAAAGAGTGTACTATAAAAATATAGTATAAAAATCGAAGAGTAATTAACAGAGATTATATTATTCATTAAATAAACAGAAGTACCACAGAGTTGAAACTTGAGGAGTAGAACCTTTTCAAGTATTTCTTATAATAGCACAAAAGAACGTCTTTATCGTAGGCATCAAGGCAATAAACAACAAGTCCGACACAACTATATTTGAACGAACTGAGGCAAAAAACACTGTCTAATAGTCTAGCTAATACGTCGGGTTCTATTATTTTAAATGTAAAGTTCAAGAATTTTAAATTTCAGTTTTTTTTCTTTGAAAATCTGAAAGAAGATAAAGAGAAAAATATCTTATACGCATAGAATAAGTAAATTAGTAGTACTGTTTATTGATACGTTAAATCATATTGAAGCAAACTGACATGCAAAAATTATTATTCAAAATAGGCACATTTTCCATCAATCTAAATTTTTTTTATTAAATAAGCGATCACTTTTATATTTAAATAAAAAACAATTTTTATTAAGTTTCTTTATTTTTCAAAATTCAGATCTGAAAATGTAATTTCTTTATATTAAAAATATCTATAAATATTTAATTATTAAGATGAAACTCTGAAAAAAGATTAAATTTTTTTATTTATTTATTTTTTAAATGCATGCAATATATTATATATATATATGTTATGTATTTAATATATATTATTAATATATATAATATAATATATATATAATTAAATATATATTAATATTATATTAATAATATTAATAATATTATATATATAATATTTTATTATATTATATATATTAATAATATATATATATATTAATTAAATATTAATATAATATATATAATAAACATAATATTATATTTAATATAATATATTAATATTAAAAAATATATTTAATTAATGCATATAATATATTTTTATATACTTTATACAATATATATATATATATATATATAATAATTAAATATATATTTATAATAATATATATATTATTTATATATGATATATATATATATTAATATTAATATAATATTATATTGTATTGTATAAATTATAAATGTAATATAATAATTATTAATATTATAATATATAAAAAATAAATATTGCAAATTAAATTAATTAAAAATTAATATTAATTAAGTATATATTATAAATTAATTAATAATATAGTAATATATTAATATATATATAATATATAATAAATATTTATAATTAATAGTATATATTATATACTATAGTAATAATATTATTATATTATTTTATAAATATAATAATATATATAGTTATTAATATATCTTAATATATATTTTAAACTAAGGAATATACATAAATTTTATTATTTACTCTAAATTTGCAATTTATAAATAATAAATATATATGTAATATATATATTATATATAAATATATAATATAATATATATTAAAATATATATAATATGATTATATATATAATATATATAATAAATATTATTATATATATATATATAATAATTAATATTATATATTTAATTATATTTATATATATATATCTTATATACATTATATAACATTATAGTGGATTAGGCAAAATTAATTATTCCGCAATCTCACGACCGGAAGCATCCGCATGCCACTCTGCTTCAGACCGCTGACGTAGATATGAAATGCTAAGGTTTTTGAAACAGTTTAATTTTCGAAGATTAGGAATAATAAAAAAAAAATTTATAATATATAACAAAATAGCTTATCAAAGATATAAATGAATGAAATAGAAAAGTGTATGTAATAATTAAAGGATGAACAAATAGCCAAACTGTATGAAAGATGTTGCTGCCCGTGATGCCGGCATTGAATCCGTACAAAACATAATCGGCACTACCAATGTTATCAAAGACATTCCACTCGCTGGAATACTACAGCTTCATATGATGGAAAACGAAGTAATTGCTCCAAGAACCTCCTTGCTTCGTACGCAGTTTCGTATTCCAACAGTTAAATTCTTATTAAATGTGCGAAATGAATCATGTCACACTCGACACAGTTTCTCAGCGCTTCTGAGAAAGGGGAACCTGACTCTTGTGAAGGAACTAGGTCACAAAAAAATCAGCTTGCAACTCATACTACGCAAGCTTTACACATGTTCATCGAGTAGTACGATACTCAGGACATCTAGAACTGAATCTAAGTTAGGCACGGATTAGTTACCTTGTTGAACCACATCTTTAATGAAAATGATGACGGTTTTAGAAGAGGTAAGATATGTTTTTGGATTTAGTCTCTTGGATCTATGGATAAACATTTTCCACGATATCCGCTGATTGTGGAAACTTAATGACCCTTCAGACTAATTGCAACTTACCCGGGGTTAAGATTCCCCGTTATTAAAGGTCTTTAAGCTTTTTACTTAATTATGATGTCCGACAACAATCGCAAGGAACGTAAAAGCGACGTTTGCTTTTACGGTTAGTAGTGCTAATATTATAGAACACAGTTAAATCGTGGGTTATTTACTGATGTATGTTTGATGGTTGGTACAATGAAATAAACTTGTATGTCTATTCGCGCTACTAGGTCTTAATATAGATTCTCACTGGTCATCAACCCATTAAACAGGAAAAAAACGAAAAATCTATGAACCAACACTTCTAGTCAGGTATGGTATAACTATCCAACGTATTAGACTCAAGATGCATAGAAAGAATTTTACAGTTACCATAGGTAGTTAATATGGTAAAGAAACATACGCATTCAAAATCGAGTTATGTAATGTGGTCATAATGATTGGAGATATAAATACGTATCATAACCGTATGCAAGTAATAAAATTACTGAATTTTAGATTCAAATGAGTTGATTAATACCCAAAATTCTTAAGATTGAATGTAAATACTCAGTGGTAGATATAAGAGTCTACAAATTGTATAACGCCAACTTAAGCTCTTGCATGAGTTTAATTGAACGTTGCATAGGAACTAGCCTCTATGGACCCTCTGATTCCTGGATATTACAAACTTTAATTGTTAATATACTGCGTCGTAAGAGTTTTATGGTCATAGACAATTGGCTTAGAGAGATGTTCTAGTCCGCAGAAAATGGAAGTATTTTAATGTTCCTTGTCAACAAATGCACTTCAATTAAAGATTTCTTAAATTATTTTGTATTAAAATATTCAGAATGAACATGAGGATGAGAGCAAAAAAGAAGATGGATGAAGAGAGAGCATTGAGAAGAGAGAGAGAGAGAGAGAGAGAGAGAGAGAGAAAAGTCATGAATGAGAGATTGAAACGACGGGCGAAGGTTGAGGGAAGGAGAGAGAGTTGGTGGTAGCAGAGTGTTTCTTCGATTTCTTTTTGGCTATATTGAAATTTATGATTAGGAGACTAAGTCTGTCCAGATTGTCCTAATAAAACCTTCAATACTCTTAACCTATTCTTTACCACTTCTCCTTCTCGCTACAAATACACAATTTTCTCTCCTATCTGTAACTCTGACCACTATCTTGTAGCTTTTAATTGTTACACTTTCTCTCTCCCAGGAGCTCCACCATGCCCTAAAAATACTTTCTGGCACATTAATCGGGTTGATGTAGGCTTTGTCAAGATCATATCGGATTGTGACTTATTGACTGGACGAGACAAAAAAAAAACAGGCAGGAAATGGTCCCAGTAGTAATTATATTCTTTACTTTTATATCGGAGGAAGAACGATATTTAAGCAAATCGATCTAGTCAAAATTATAGGTATAATTATAGAATAAAAGGGTCAGACTTTTATTCATAAGTATGGGTTTATTTTAATAAGAATTACAAACTAAAAAATATATGTTACTTTATCATGAGCGAGGTCACCGACTAATGTCCAATGTTAGAGCTTGAAGCGCATATATGACCCAAATTGTACCAATCCAGCATTCGGCTGCCTTCGCGCGAGGATCCGCCCACCGCAAGAAAGTGTAAGATATCCAAAATACAATCATGCGATCACACGCAACTGACCAGCATAGACCGAAGCAGCCGCGAAAAATGTTTGAAACACAAATAAAATGACTCAATGCTGCGAGCATCAACCTATATAAGTAATAATATCTTTACGAGGTTTCTCCTAACTGATGGTGTGCAGAGTATGTTTGTCTCCTATATGAGAGAGTATCTATTAATTCATTCTCACACTTATATATATATATATATTCTTAATATAAGTATATATTATATATTAAATAAATTTTCAATTTAATTATCATTTAAATAATTAGAAATAATAAAAATAGAAAATAAAACTTTATATATATTATTTAATTTATATTCCAATATTATTCACTATTGATAAATATATAATTTATCACAGAAGTTATAATATAAATATCTATATTAAATTTTGGTGCTGTCTTGTGTCTTGTCCCATTGGACCTACGATTCATCAATTTTCTTTGACATCTCCACAAGACAAATTATATCTTAATATCACTCTTCTCAGCGCACCATAATCTGTTTTACTGACCAAACCATTTAAACGAGTCAGTACATCACGACTACACATACCTTAGGTGGCACCAACACAGCTCTCTTCTTCTTTATTTCTATTTTATATAAATCACTTTGTTCACAGACTATTCCTAACTACTCATATTTTCCTCTTCTCACGCGCTGTGTGTGGGGAAATGACAGAATTATTGCGCAAATCAGAGTAACTTGATTCTCCTGTCGCTAATACCGTAGGTCGCCGCGAACTGTGACTATAAGGGAACGGTAGACAGTAAGTTGGGAATTGGCTCTTCAAACTTTACCCAATTCTATTTCTTATGCCAAGTGCGGAATTAAATCTATATCAGGGCAGGCCTCCGAGAGGGTCGTGGCAGTCCAAGCGTCAAAACACGAACCGTAAAACCGACTTCATAAAAACACAAGTTCTCTTTTCGGCCGAATCTGATAACCTTTGAACTCGTCATGGGATAATAGGCAACAATGGAAATGTCAAGAAGAAACTACAATGTTGAAGAGAAGAAAGAGGAGAGAAGGTGAGGATTTGCAATATTTATAGACAGGCAATATTTTAAATATTGACCTTTCCCGTTGTGCTCGCGATCAACAGCGATGATAGAGGGTGAAAATCGAAAGAGATTGAGAGTGTGTTGCTGGTGTGAAACTTTCTGTGCTGTGCAAGAGTAGTGGAAAATGAATGAGTAGAGGCAAGTTACGCATTACGCGAGTGCAAATTTTGATGAGTGATCCTGTGGTATGTAAGCTCTGGTAGGGACGGATTTTTGAGTGTCGTAGACCCTGAGATATTCCCTTCAACTGGTTAAATTTAAGTTTGAAATGGATCAAGGTATCGCTCTCGTGATTGTTGAACTAGAAAAAATGGCGCTGATACTGAGATGGAATACCGTTTGATGCATGATTCGCATAAGAATTTATTATTTAGGGAATAAAAATCTGATGATGTTGTGGATTGAGGGCTGGTTTATGGAACTTCATGAATTTTGATTAGATATCATATGGGCGCGTACCCTGAAATGGGTTGGTAGGTGATCAAAAAAGGGAGTTGAGAGTATAATACAACACTAAACCAGGTGGTTTCTGGGTGGCGGGAGAAAAATGAGAAAATGGTAGGAAGGTGATTGACTTTCGTGAGGTGAGATGTAGGTGTGTAAGTAATACTTTCTTTAAAACCACCAGGAGTATCCATAAGGTAATATTTTCTAGACGTTGGTGTAGGTAGAGATGGTTTAATATCGAAGGTGAAAATAGCTATTTAGAATTGATTATTAGTGTTGGTTGAACAGTTTATGCCGACGAATGTTGGGTAAATTTTAGTGTTGGTATGTTATTTACACCTCCAGCTATTAGGGTTTATGGAAACGGGGTTATTCGTGATTCATTTTATTTCGCAATATTAAAATTTATTTTGTATAAAAATTAAGTTAGTGAGGTGGCTTGGATGGAAAAAGGAAGTGAATACGTAAATGGAAGTATGAATTTGCAAGTTAAAATATAAGACTGTGTAGAAGTTAGTGAGCCAGACCATTATATGGCACTAAGCTAGACTAAACGAGCGAGCTTCTGCTATGTTACGGAAAATTTAACGGAAATGAAATTGTGACCTCAATGTTGATACTGAATAACAAAATTATCTGGGGGCAAATGACAGAAGACAATTTGTTTTAAGTAAGTTGCCGAAAGGAAGTTAAATAGTTGGCTGTGCTAAATGTAAGTGGAAGTAAGAATTGTTAACAGTTGAATGGTGGAGACGCAAATAGAGTTTGAAAAAAGTAAGGTAAAAATAAGTAAAGAAGCGAGCAACTAAGAAAGTAAATAATAAATATGATCAAGAGCGTAAGGAGAGGAAACTCCCTCATTATATTTATAAGGAGGAATATAAAAGAAATACTATTGCAAAATCTGCATCTTAATTTAGGTAGAAAATATATCAAGAGGTAAAGAATATTTGGTAACCAGTAGGATGAAAATGGGGGACTTATACTAGGATATAGAGAAGCTATTCTGGAAAAACCAGCGCGAAAGGTTAAATGAAACTGAGAATATAGGAGAATCTTGCTTAGAAATAAGTAATATGGTGCTTTTGTAACTGCTGAAATGGATGTGAGGGGAGTGTGGAAGAACACTTCGAAAATACTACACAATATTTTAACAATGTAAATGAAAGAGGTGATAGTGAAATGTGTGTGGGTTTGATGGTGCAGAAGGAATAGGTTTTTGGGGATGAGGTTATTAGTAAGGAGGAGGTAATGGGTAGAGTGAAAAAGTTAGAGAATGGTAAATCTGCAAGGTATAGATGAAATTAACTGGGTGAAATGATCAAGAACGGAGGACAGATGGTGATTGTTGGATTTGGACGTTGTGTATAAAGCGTTTATGGAGGGAGTATAGTTTCCAAGGGATTGGAGGAGAGCGTTAATAGTACCCTTATATAAGGGTAAGGGAAGATAAGGGGAACTGTAGAAATTATCGGGGAATAAGTTTATTGAAGTGTTGTAGGGTAGATATAAGCTGTAATTTTGGTCGAAAGAGTGCAGTCGAGTGACTGAAGGAACTGATTGGTGAGAACAAGGTGCGCGTTTAGGTAGTGGTAGAGGATGTGTGGTGAATTAAAATTTTACATTTGAAACAAATGATTGAGAAAAAAATGAGGGAGAAGAAGAATAAATGTATTTAGGTTCTTTATGGATTTGCATGCAAGCGTAATGATATGAGTAAAGATAGGGAAGGTTTATGAGCAGTGTTAGTGATACATATGGGTGTTATGGTAAGGCTCTGAATGGAGTAACAAAAAGTAGTATGAACGATAGTGAAGCGTGTGTAAGAATAAATGGTGTCAAAGGTGATTGGTTTAGGATTAAAGCGGAGTAAGACAGGGTTGTGTTAATGTCTTCTGGGTTTTTCAATTGTATATGGATGGGGTTATGAAGAATTCGAGGTGGGGAATGGCAGGAAATGGTGTTAGATGGTGGAGAATGGAGATGAGTGGAGGGGTGCCTACCTATTACTATGCGGATGATATTGTTCTTGTGTAGCAGAATCTGAAGAGAGTTTTGAGAGGAATTGGTAGAGAGATTTGGCAGTGCTGTGAAAAGGAGGGGCCTATGAAAGTAACGTGGACTAAAGAGTAAAGGTTATGGTTTCGTGGTGACGGACACATACCTCAGTGATAGAAGTTTTGTTAGATGGTTGGAAGAACAGCTGGGAACACGTGTCTGAGTTTTAAATAATTAGGATTAATGTTGGGATGAGAAGGGAATGGACGATGCTAAGTGGTAGTAAGAAAGTTTGTGAATGGCAGGGAAAGGTGGGCTGGTGCAATTCAAAAATCAGTTGGTGAATGTAAAGGGATGTCTTGAGTGTGCTCAGGGTTTTTAACATGAGGGTATGATTGTATAACCTGTGTTATTGCATAGTAGTGAGACTAAATTGGTCTGGAATAAGGAAGTATAGATATAAAAGTTCAATGTGTTTTCAGATGGACAATCTTACCTTTTGCTAAGGGATGGTGAAGAAGAAATTGATAATGAGATGGAAATGAACCGTACAATATAAGAGAGTGGTGTGGGTTTTGAAGAAGGGGTAAATGAGAGAATAAATGCAAGGTAAATTGAGATCGGTTTGGTCATATGTGAAAAAGGAATGAATGATACGAAGGTTGGTTAGCGAATGTATAGTGGCGCGTGTGTCTGGGAAACCGACCGGCGGGGGAGACGAGAAGAAAAAGATGGAATTGAGTCTAGTAATCGATGTTTGATGGTAGAAGAAATGAGTTTGGTAGAGGCGAGAAGAAGGTACTGTATAACAGGAGTGAATGGCTGGGGGATATGTTGTGGGAGAGTATGGTTGTGGCCCACCTGGGCAAGGAGATGAACCCTACACTTATTAATTTGACAATCTACCATAGTGAGGGTCCGTCGCTGTCCCTGAAGCTTTAGGGTGGATTTTCGACTGCGACGAGTTCTTCTAATTAATGTAACTCAGAGGGGGCGGTAAAGGCTGGGCTTTCTTTTCGACTTGTGTCATGTTCTTCTACTGCTTTTCTTTTCCGATGCCCGTCGCGCACCTTACTCCCATTCTTGGGAAAATATAAGGAAGATGAAGAAACTGAAGAAGAAGAAGAAGAAGAAGAAGGAAATAAAACATTCATTAAATTTTTTTTTTAAAACAAAAAAAACTTATTTTTCAGAACCTAAAAAAAAAAAAAAACAAAAATGAAAAAAAATTTTACAGTAAAAAATTTTTTTTTTTAAGTTGGCATCTCACAGCAACTGCTTTAGGTAACTGCTACCAAGGATCAGGACGATTCATCGAACCCTATCCCCTTGTCTTGTGACTCTTCTGCTCTACCGAATGAGTCACAGTATAAAATTTTTTTTTAAAGAAATTGACAGAAACTGAAATTGCAACTGCCAATCTTAAATGTTTATCAAAACTGTCGTTAAAAAATTAAGATTCATTTAAACCTTGAAAAAGAAAAGAAACAATTATTTACTACACCTATAGAAAAAATCCAACTCTAAAACCGAAAAAAAACGGAAAAGATAACTATAACTAGAAAAACGAAGAACGAAAAAAAAAGAAAGGTTATTCTGACAATTAATAACTAAATAGATTAAAATCCATTAACACCTTTTTAAAAAAAGAAAAATCAATTAATTATTTGCTAAACTTATAGAAAAAAAAACAACTCTTAAAACCAAAAAAAACGGAAAAAAAAAACTATGAAACTACATTGATTAAAAGAAAACGAAACAAAGGAAACGTTATTCTGAATTAATATAATTAAATATATTAGATAACAATAACCATCTCCTAAACCGAAAAAAAAAACGAAAAAAAAAAAAAAAAAAAAAAAAAAAAAAAAAAAAAAAAAAAAAAAACTCGGAAAAAAAAACCGAAACATTCTGGCAACTTTTCATCTCGCATTCTGCAGCAATTACGCGGAAATAAAAATCCTTTTCTAATTCGCTCTTCTATTGCGTCGTGAAGAAGCTTTATGTAGCCCAATAAAACACATGACGTAGCTTCAGGTACGCTTTACTAAGCCATATAATAAGCCTTTTTTAACGTAAATTTCCTTGCCTAAGGCCGAAAGCAAATACAAAAGTAGTAGAACAAATCTACAGCATAAAAAGATAGTTACTTGGCCGTGAGTGTTTTATACCACCACATTATATATATAATAAATATATATATCTAATAATATATATATATATATATATATATATTATTAAGATATATATAAAATAATAATATATTATATTATTATTAATTATATATATGTTATATATATATAATATATATATAATTTATAATATATAATATATAATAATTATCTATCATAATATTATATATATATATATTTTATATATATATATACCCTATAATATATAATATAATATATTAATATTATATATATTTTAATAATTAAATATATAATATGATATATATATATATAATATTATATAATATATGATAATTATAATATATATATATATTAATATATTATATATATATATATATATACTACCATATATATTATAATATATATAATATAGTAAATATATTTAATTATAGATATATATATTATATATAGTATATATATATATATATATATATATAAATATATATATAGATATATAATTATAATAACCGTATATTTATATATATATAATATTAGATTTATATATATATATATATATCAATTAATTATATATTATTATATATATAATAAATATAATATAAAATTATGATATATATATATATATTTATAGATACATATATTATATAACTAAATAATATATATATATTAATATATAATATAAATTATATATGAATATATAATATATATTATATATATTAATTAAATATACTCAATAATATTTATCTATATATATATATATATTATAATTATTAATATATATATATTATATAATATATTATATAAATATATTAATAATATATATTATATACTATATAATTATTTATATATTTAATATAATATAAATGAATATTATATATCGAATATATATTATATATTAAATATATATATATAATATTAATATAATATAATAATATATATATTAATATATATATAATACTATATATAGTAATATAATAATTTATATATATATATTTATATATAATTATATATAATAATATCTATATATTTATAATTATATATAATAATAATTATTAGTAATATTTTATAAATAAATGTGTGTGTGTGTGTGTGTGTTTGTGTGTGAGTGTGTATGCATGTGTGAAATTGTAACAGGGATCCATAACATGAAAACAAAGAAACGTGTCCACTCTGGGTATTGGTCCAGCACTCCTTCAATCGAAAACCGATTTTTCCATCGGTGAAACCACTTTGGCATTCCAACCCCTCCCCTCCCCCCAAAAAAAACCTTTTTCATATGAAATTTCTATGCTCTTCGATTACCGTTTTCTCCTCACACCTCCCGGGCATAGCCCTATTCAAGGAGGGGGGAAACTGCTCTAGTTAACTTCTACCTGGGATCCGTAAGAGAGATCTAACCCGAACCCTGTCCCCATGTGACTCTATGGGTCTACTGATGTCCCACCCTAACAGGAAGACAAACAAGCGTATCTATTCTGGGAATAGATCCAGCGCTTCTGCATTCGAGAACCGATAAGTTTCTGGCCATAACCACTCTGGCATCCATGCAATCCAAAAAAAACTAAGTCCTGTAGAAGCTTTAATGCTTCTGCATTCCCATCAGAGCTTTATTCCTATGTAAACATGTCGTTCACATGACCTCTTGAATTATTATAACTAAATATAATTATAATTATATTTAATTATATTAAATTATAATTATATCACATTTTTTACCTTGAAGACTTTCACATTATTCACCTTGAAGACTTTTACATTATTAGCCTTGAAAAGTCACATTATTTACCTTGAAGACTTTCACACTATTTACCTTGAAGACTTTCACATTATTTACCTTATAATTAATCTCAATATAGTATATATTAGGTAAATAAAAGTCTAAAACAGAAGGGGATCGAATAATGGACATATCGATTCTCGGACGAAGGTGTGTTGGTTCGGTAACCCGATAGCACATATTACTTTGATATTCCATGAATAAAGATATGTAAGAAGAAGATAATAAAATGTATTATCTTCTTTGATTGAACAATGAACAAATAGATTTTCGGACGCAGGAGAGCTGATTCGATCACCCGAGTGGACGTTACTTTGATCTTCTTCCAAGTGGACGTCGAGCTTTTTTAATAAATAAAAAAAAACAATAAATCAAACCTACAACAAAAAGACAAAAAAATATGTTATATCCGGGGAACTAACAATGGACAAATTAGCTATCTCACGCAGGAGGGTCGGTTCAGTCCCCTGAGACATCGTGTTTTTTCCTACACTAATAGTAATAATACCTACAGAAATATATATATATCTATATATATAATATTATATATATATATATACTATAATATATATTATATATATATATATATATATAATATTATATATTATATATATTGAAGATAATATTATTTACCAAAATGCAAGACTTCACATTCTTTACCTAGAAGACTTTCACATTATTTACCTTCAAAACTTTCACATTATTTATCTGCAAGACTTTCACATTATTTACCTTGGAGATTTTTACATTGTTTATCTTGAAGTCTAACATTATTTACCTTGAAAACCTTCGCATTATTTACCTTGAAAACTTTCACATTATTCACCTTGAAGACTTTCACATTGTTTACCTTAAAAAATTTACGCATTATTTACATTGAAAACTTTCTTCACATTAGATTGTGTGAATATCATCAATGCAAAAATGTCATTACTAAATTATGCATATAAGTACGCTTAATATTCTTTTCTTGGGGTATGAAAATCCTAACGTAATTGTTCATGTTGATTCTTGAATTCTGCTCATTTCTTTACGTAATTGTTCATCTTGATTCTTGAATACTGTTCATTTCTTTACGTAATTGTTCATATTGATTATTGGACACTGTTCATTTCTTTACGTAACTGTTCATATTAATTTTTGAATACTGTTCATTTCTTTACTAATTATTCATATTGATTATTGGATTCTGTTCATATCT
>JABUQX010005301.1:10000-12837 GCA_015478945.1 Trachelipus rathkii | reverse complement strand
CAGTATGCTAGTTTCAATCCCTCAATTGGTAACCGTTTCCGCATTTATCGTGAAACGCTCCTTTTTCATGTAGCTTCAATAAATATATATATGGTAACAGTTGAGATTAGCGGAATCTGACGAAATATAGATCTTTTTTTCAATAATCTTTGTTTCTATCTTTCGTCCCTATGTAAATGGCCTAAAAAAAATGCTGCTAAACCTCTCATAATTTTTTTTTTTTTTAAATTTGGTTCAGGATCAATTAAGTTTGGGTTATAATAAGTTTTGTTAAGTATACACAGAAAAAATGTCTACTTAACAAAACTTATCACAACCTTACTTATTTTTCGAACGTAAAAAGATATAATATATGAAAACACCGAATAACATTGTTTAAAAATATATGAAAATTGGAGCAATTTTTATGTGTCAGCATTGTCTCATACAAACATTAAATCATCGATTGATTTTGAAAACATATAGATTTTTATAGAATCCGTTAATCTCAACTATTATCATATATATATATATATATATATATATATATATATATATATAAATATATATATATTGATAAATATATATATATATATATATATATATATATATATATATATATATATATATATATGTATATATATATATATAATATATATATATATATATATATATATATATATATATATATATATATATATATATATATATATATATATATATATATATATATATATATATATATATATATATATAACTATATATATATATATATATATATATATATATTTCAGAGAGAAAAAATTCGTCACCGTCTCGTACACCTTAAATACTCTCCAAAATATTTGCATCTTCAAGGAGACGTAAGTTATGAAACCTATATAGAGATGTACTTAAATTTTATAACTTGAAATAGTTTTTTTTTTTATTATTATTTTTTTACAGTTATCACCACCGCTCACGGGCAAAGCCCTATCAAGGAGGGGGTGTTAAAAATCAACAAAACCTCAACTAACGCAAATTACGCAGTATGAGCACGACGCGGCGCTTTAAAGTGATGGAGATTAAATTGATTAGGAAACACAGAAGATGTAGAGAATTCCACAAAAACAGAAAGGTGGCTAGGAAAGAAGTGTCCACCTCAGCGAACTAGTTGAGTTGCTAATACAACACAAAAAACTCATGGGCCGACACAAACACCCCTTTGTGCTACGAGGGCGTCTTAAAGGTGGTGGCACGCGAGTGGAAAGCTCCCTCGAGCACTTGCCGCTACGGTACCTATAGAAAAGAGATAAAGCACCAACATCGCGCCGCATATATAGAGGGTCAAAGTGAACTAGAGAACGGACAGTTTGATAAGTCTTTTTTTGCCTCTTGACTCCGACCCTATCCAAAAGCCGGGTAAACCAGAGCCCCCCCCAAGATATGAGACAGTACTCCATACAAGGGCGGATGAGGCCCTTGTATAACTGCGAGTTAACTGTGAAGACGGAAAAAAAGCTCGCAGTCTAAACAGAACTCCCAGTTTCTTTGAGGCCGCCCTAGCAACCGTTGTGATGTGAGGTTTCCAAGACATTTTTTTTTTATGTTAAGGCCAAGGATGTTTATATTGTCAACAGGAGAGACAAGAGAGGGAACCGTCGAAAGAGATAGGAAATTTAGAAGGTGTCTTAGAGAGAGGAAGATTTGAAGAAGTTGAGTTTTTTAAAGAATTGAATTTTCACAAGGTTCAGACGGACCCCACCCGGAAAATTTTATCCAGATCAGCTGACGAATAGAATCGGAAGGATTAAGACGAGAGGCAATTCTAGAAGTTAAAGAAAAGGGAGCAGAATTGAAATGAAGTTGAATGAATGAAGGTCGAGTCATCGCATTATGACGTGAATAGAGTTAGTATGGGCAGGTGAGCAAGATCATTATGAAAAAATAGGAATAAAGTAGGAGATAAGACAGAACCCTGAGGAACACCACTATTGACAGAAAAGGAAGAAGAAGTCGCCCCATCAACAACAGCCGATATTGAGCGATTTGAAAGAAAACTAGACATAAGTAAGCAAAGAGAAGGAGGAAACCCAAAGGAGGGGAGCTTGGAGAGCAGTGATGCGTGCCATACCCGGTCAAATGCTTTGGATATGTCAAGCGCCACCACGCAAGTCTCCCCGTAGTTCCTAAGGGCGGAAAACCATAAATCGGTTAAATAGGAAAGTATAATCTCCAGCAGACCTCGAACGCCGAAAGCCGTACTGGCGATCGGAAAGAAGAGAATGAGATTCCAGATGGTCTAAGAAGTGAGAGTTAAGAAGGGTTTCAAAGATCTTAGATAGAATACAGGTGAGAGCTATAGGGCGATAGTTAGAAGGATTGGACATGTGCGGCTTCCTGTTTTTTCGGAAATAGGATTTAGGACAAGTGCCACGTTGCTTCCAACATGAGGTACAGTGATAGTAGTAAGCCACAGAGAATATAGCTGATCTAGAGGACAGGCACCAGCTCATAAGCATTCTCTCAAAACTCGGGGAGGAATTTCCATCCGGGCCACCCGCCTTCCTAACGTTCATAGATCTCAGGAGCCCATGCACCCGATCAAATGTAATCACAGGCAAAGACATAGGACACCTGAGAGGAGAAGGTGGAGGAGGAGGAATGCCAGAATCGTCCAGGGTTGAGTAAGAGGAAAATAGGAGGCCGAAGAGATTGGCCTTTTCAGTTGGAAGTTAGCAACAGAGCCATCAGATCGAATAAGAGGAGGAAAGGCAGATTTACAGATGATTTTAGGGATTTTTGTTGGCAAGAGGCCAGAAAGATAAAGTGACCCAATAATCAGTAAGTGAACCAAGGAAGTCAGTGAAACTTTGGTT
>JABUQX010005300.1:17500-26677 GCA_015478945.1 Trachelipus rathkii | reverse complement strand
GTATATATATATATATATATATATATATATATATATATATATATATATATATATATATATATATATATATATATATATATATATATATATATATAGTGTAACGAAATTTTTCATATTTTGCCTACGTGATATTTGGTATGATTTTATACTCTGACCTTTAAACTACCCGAATTGCCCACATACATGGTACTTGCGACCTACGTCTAATACAACACGAACATACACAACGTCCCCAAGTTACCAGTAAGCTGTATGTAGCTTAGTATGCGAGGTTTATACGAAAAAATTTGATATATGACTAATACCTATTTATAGATATTTTACAGCCACATTTCAGATTTTTAAAATCATTTTTTAGCAACGTTCCTACAATCTACAACATGAACCAGTGCCCAAAATATACTCGTATGTATGTATGTATGTATGTATGTATGTATGTATGTATGTATGTATGTATGTATGTATGTATGTATGCATGTATGTACGTATGTTTGTGTGCTTATAACCAATACAATTATATATATATATATATATATATATATATATATATATAATATATATATATATATATATATATATATATATATATATATATATAATTGTAATAATAGGTATTATATATATATTATATATATTTATTATCTATATATTATATTATTATTATATATATATATTATTATATATTACAACCATTTGATATATATATATATTATATATATATATATATTATTATTATATATATTATATACATATATATTATTATTAGAGACATATACATATATATAGTAATATCTATATTATATAGATATAACTATTGCTACTATTTTGTTATATAAATATATATTATGATGGGTTTAAAGGTTGTTATCTTAGGTAGCTGGTTATTATTATGTTAGCATGATATATATTATAATTGCTATATATTGTGTGTTATGTTTGTTTTTGCGCCTTATAGTATTATAATTTATAATTGCTTTGATTTTTAAATAATATTTATATATATCTATATAATATATATATATATACATATATATATAGTTATATATATAAAATATATATATATATATATATATATATATATATATATATATATATATATATATATATATATATATATATATATATATATATATATATAATAATTAATAATAATAATAATAATAATAATAATAATAATAATAATAATAATAATAAATATATATAAATAATAATAATAATAATAATAATAATAATAATAATAATAATAATAATAATAATAATAATAATAATAATAATAATAATAATAATAATAATATTTTTTTTCAACTTAGTTAATAATTATGAAATTTGAGTCCTTTGAACGAGAAAGTCTTCTCCCCTAAAACATTAATTTTAAACCTGTCATTTAAATAATAATTAGTTTAAAACAAAATGTATTCGTTTATTTGTGTGTATAGGATAGCAGGTGCGGGCGTCATAAATTTACATTTGACATTTAAAACGATAATTAGTTTTAAAAGAAAGAGTTGTAACCAAAACCTTTGTCTCTCTCCCCTTCTTTTAAAAAAGATAATTAATCTTTTTAGACTTAAAAGGTAATTAAATCCTTTCTTTGTCTATTTCCCCTCACCCCTCTATTTCCCCTCCTTCTCCTTCTCTCCCTCTCTACAATCATTTTACTTTAGTGAGATGCCTGCGATTGAACGAGGAAGATGTGATGCTGCTGTTTTGATGATCTCTCGCGAGGGGTGGAGTCTCCGCTCAAAGACGCCGCGTAAATTTGCATACGTAAGTATGCGCGCGCACGCGTGTATCTTGTACGTACGTATACGCATTTATATATATATATATATATATATATATATATATATATATATATATATATATATATATATATATATATATATATATATATATATATATATATATATATATATAGGCGGGGGTGCGGGGGCGGGTGCTTGTGCGGGTGCGGGTGCGGGTGCGTGTGCGGGTGCGGGTGCGGGTGCGGGTGCGTGTGCGTGTATTCCCTCTTTGCATGAACGTTTTCTTAAGCATGTACATACTCTCTTGTTTTAATATATATATATATATATATATATATATATATATATATATATATATATATATATATATATATATATATATATATATATATATATATATATGTTATAGAATATTCCAGTTCCAGGATCCAGTTCCTGGATCCTGGAACAACACCCCTATTCCAAAAATCCTGAACTAAAAATTTCAATTAGTACTTCCAGTTTCCAGTTCCTGGAAACCAATTAGTTTCAGGTTCCTGGAATCCTTCCAGGGATTCCAGGATTTCCAGGATTCCATACCCTTGAATATATTTAACTGCTTATATATATATATATATATATATAGGCATATATATATATATATATATAAGAGTAGCAGCATATAGTATAGTTAGTATATAGCATATATATATATATTAAGATGATATATAATATATATATGTTGATATATTATATAAGGTTATTATATGTTAGTTATATACATATACAAAGTCATATATATTATTATTATATATTATATGCAAAGATATAGTATATATATATATATATTATATACATATTATATAGAAGAAGAAGAAGAATATTATTATTATTGTAATAGCTGGTTATTGTTGGTTATTGTTATTTTCTTTAAACATATATATATATATGCAGTATGATATAGCATATATAAATATATATATATTAAGTTATTGGTTATGTTATTGCTACATATACATGTTATTAAGGTTGTTGTTATTGTTATATAGTTGGAAGAAGAAGAAGAAGAAAGTTACTACATATATACATTAAGGTTAATATATTATTTCTATATATACATATTACATATATATATATATATATATATATATATATATATATATATAGCAGCAAAGAGATATATATATATATATATATATATATATATATATATAAAGCGATAAAATGTTTTTCATATTTCTTTGTCGATATTTTATTAAGGATAGTATCGAGGATGATTTGATACATTTCCAACTATCGCTAAATCGATATTTCTTTATGTATTTTTAGTGGCAATGTGTAGTTGATTAATGACCCCAGAAGAAGCAGACCTTTTATTATATTGGCAGCATCATCTCTCTTGAGAAAATGAATATCATATGGAGGTAAGTTCCACTTCGCCAACAATCCATTAAATACGTTACTGAGATAGGTAATTGTGTTTATTAGCGCAATCCTAGAAATTCGATTTTTTTTAGATTCTCATGAAGCGACGCTGCCAAATCGGCTATGAACACATTTTTAATTTTTAAAAACAATAAAGAACAGTTTATTTCAATATTGGAACTACAAAGGTAGAAGAATTTATTAAACCAAGGGGTAATAATAAAATTAGTATCGGAATGGTTGGCAATGCTATCTCAGAATAATTTACCTACGCTAACATTGCCTTATTTCATTGTTGTACGCAAAAAGAAGAATTAATTTTAATTTTAGGCACCGGCGTTGCCTGAAGCCCGCGGTACTCTGCGGGAGGTCTGCTGTGAATTTGGGGCAAAGTGTATCCCACCCTACGGTATTCGTTAATTAAAAAAAAAATAGTGCCATGGCCTCTACATTCGTTCTTCAAACTTTACGTAAATACCTCAAGTTTAAACTGAAATAAATTGCCTAAGCTTACTCATTATATAAGCTTAGGTGTGAAGTCCAAAAAAATATATATAAATTTCTTTTTACTTTTTTGTTAATGTTAATTAAAATATATTTGAAAATTCACCATTAAAAAGAAAGTTACTCTTTTTCTTTCATAAATTTAGGATCATAAAATGCATTTCCCAGTTTTACCAACTTTACAAAGCTTAAATATTTTATTGCCCATGGTTTAATAAAGTACTAAATAAAATATTAAAATCAGGGTCATGTCAATTTTTTCTTACGTTCTATTGAGAAGTTTTATTAATAATGAAAAAGTAAAATTTGCCCTATAAAAGAGAAAATAACTTATTCAATATGTATTTAGTGAAGTTCAATAAATTTTTAGTTCTTTACTTTTTTATTTTTTTTTATTTTAAGTATTTTTTAAAACTTTATTTTGAGAATTAAGATTTTTAAAGTTTTTTTAAACAATTTTATTTAGTCAATTAAAATTTATTACGATAAAACTCTCTCTCTCTCTCTCTCTCTCTCTCTCTCTCTCTCTCTCTCTCTCTCTCTCTCTCTGACACATAACTTACTGCGCGCAGCGCAGTGTTGTTAGCGACGCACCACTTCGCGAGCAGCACGCATTTGGAGCGAGCACTTCAGCGAGCGGTCTGCCATGCATGCTCGCCAGCCTGCCGTGCATCTACGCTATGATATTGTTTTAGTTTTTATTTAACTCAATAAATATCTATTGAAACAATATTTTTACAAGATCAAATAATAATTTTTGAAAATGAAAAAAAATCTCATTAAGATATAAACTCTCGGACAAAATTAATGCATCACTTGCATTTATGGCAAAATGACACTACAAAGTGGTTGGATTTTAATAATTGTAATAATTTTCTACAGTATGTAACAACAGAACGTTACACGCAATACAAACCACTTTGTAGTTTCATTTTGCCATAAATTTAAGTGACGCATTAATTTTGTTCGGGAGTTTATTACCTCTGTTATATGTATATATATATGTATATATTGTTACCTGTTTTATATCACTGGTGTGTATGTCAATATATATATATATATATATATATATATATATATATATATATATATATATATATATATATAGGTCCTATTCTGTTTTACGACCTTCGTCAGTTTTATTTTTTTTTTTGTTTTTTTTTTTTAATATATTAGTTCCTATAGGCTACCATCCATGGATTTCAGTGGTAATGGCCATCGTCCAAAAGTTCTTTAAATAATTTTTAAAAATCACATCGTTAAATATTGTTTTAAAAATAAAGTTCTCCTTGGGCAAAGCTGTTACTGTCCAGAGCGACAGTCAAACCGAAATTACAAAATAAAAACAAAAACAAAAAAAAAACATTTTTTTCATAAATTAAATATCTCAAAAAGTACGACACTTACAAAACTAATTACATATTTGAATCAGCGTATAAAGCTTATTACAAATATGTAAAAAATAATTAATAAAAAACGTCAAAAATAATATTAGGGGCTCGGAGCCGACGGGGGACAGAGGGGACGTTCTCCATACCCCGTAGGCGGAAACCCCGCGACACGTAAATACCAAAGAGCGGGGTCCTGAGACCCTCCCTTGAGGGGGGGAAATAGTCCTACCCTGTAGTTCCCCGAAAGGCCGAGAGAGAGAGACCCCGGACTCCTGCCATCTATGCGGTTTACCCTGGGGTATCCAAGCGGTTAAAAATAAAAATAAAAATAAACTGACACCAAGCTTTAAAACGTAAAAGGTCCTATATTTTTGAATCATGTCCGTTACCACTTAAATTGATTGTTAGGATCATATACTCGAAATATATTAAAAAAAAACAAAAAATTCTAACTGACGGAGTCGTAAAACAGAGGTCCCATATATATAGGCAGAAGAAGAGCATATATATATATATATATATGTTATATATATATTGTTATATATATATATATATTATATTTATAAATAAATAAATATATATAGAAATGTATAAAATTACAAATGAATCAAGCTATATATAAGTTATATTTAGTTTTATATATAAAGAGTTATATATATATATATAGTTGTTGTCGATGTTGTATATATATATATATATATATATATATATATATATATATATATATTAAATTACACTTTACTTAAAAAAGGAACGTTATTTTAAAATTATAATGCTTCACCTTTCTTAAAATAAATTGAAATTTATTTTATCATAGATTTTAAAAATTTAAACTAAGTTGTAAAAATTTAACCTAAAATTTTATGAGTCAGAGAAAACGTAAGGATTTATTGACATGAACCTATATATATATATATATATATATAACAAGTAGTTATAGCTAAAGAGTTAACATATATATATATATATAAGAAAAAAATAAATATATATATATATATATATATATATATATATATATATATATATATATATATATATATATATATATATATAGTCCTAAAAAAAAATGTCCTCCCCAGGAAGGTCTCACGACCTGTCAGTGGGACACCTCGAGGAAGCTCCCTGGTTTCTCGGGCCTAATGGCTAGATCCGCTGGCTGGTCAGGCCTACCGCGGATGCTGGGTAAACTCCATGAGTAACGAAGCACTTCATTAATGTACTCAAAATTAACGTCTGAGTGAGACGAAGCTGTGAGTTACAGAGTACAGCCTCTCACGTTCTCCACGCCCAAGCACCCAACTCGAACCTGGGCCCCTCTCGCTTGCTAGGCGAGTGTTCACCTCTGGAGCTAGGATCGTCTGATATATATATATATATATATATTATATGTTTCTATATAGTTATTAGTATATATATATATATATATATAAAATAGATTTATGTATATATGTGTATATATGTATATAAATATATATAGAATATATATATATATATATATATATATATATATATATATATATATATATATATATATATATATATATATATATATATATATATATATATATATATATATATATATAAAATTTTTATGGGAATATAAAAAATAAACTCCTCTCTGGGATTGAACCACAGCGTGTTGCGAGTGAGGACAATATACCCGGTGCTATACGATTGAGCCATCCCCCAACCCAAAAAAAGTTGGGTTCAAGAACAATTATAAAGCAACCGAGCTCCCTTCAAGGCGACATCACCAGGTGTCCAGCCTGTCCTATCCCTCGTTCTTTATATTGTAGATGTTAAATATTGCATATTAATCGCAATTATATAAGATGTAAATAAAGAAAGAACATTTTATGGGAAGATAAAGAATAAACTGCCTTCTCTGGGATTGAACCACCGCATGTTGCGAGTGAGGACAATATACCCGGTGCTATACGATTGAGCCATCCCCCAACCCAAAAAAGTTGGGTTCAAGAACAATTATAAAGCAACCGAGCTCCCTTCAAGGCGACATCACCAGGTGTCCAGCCTGTCCTATCCCTCGTTCTTTATATTGTAGATGTTAAATATTGCATACATTGGAGGATAGCTCAGTCGTAAAGCACCGGGTATATTGTCCTCACTCGCAACATGCGGTGGTTCAATCCCAGAGAAGGCAGTTTATTCTTTATCTTCCCATAAAATGTTCTTTCTTTATTTACATCTTATATAATTGCGATTAATATGCAATATTTAACATCTATATATATATATATATATATATATATATAAACAAGATCACAATATATATAGAATTATATATATATATATATATATATATATATATATATATATATATATATATATATATATATATATATATATATATATATATAGGCACTTATCCTTTTAAAAGGAAGTTGCATAAAGTGTATATAATATCGACAATCGCAGAGCTCTGCTCAGCAGCCCAGCAGTGTCACGTGTTAGCTAAAACTCCAATAGAAAGATCGCGAAAGTTTCCACAAGTTGCTTTTTTTTATTCATGTTAATTTTTATGTTAATTTTTTTAATTTTTTTTTAATATATTTTTAAGGGGCTCGAGCCGACGGAGGGACAGAGGGCCCCCGTCGTCCCCCGCTGAGGCCGAGAGACCCTGACTCTTTCCATCTTGGCTATTTAATCTTGGGTATTCCTTTAGTTAAAAAAAAAACTGTTATTGGCAACCTTGTCGCACTATTGCCTTGAAATAATCGAAAAAAATCGATTACATTGTTCGTTCAATATATAGTCGGTATAATCCTCACTTTTGTGCGACAAGTTCCCATATAGGCAATATAGGTGAGCACAGTATATATATATATATATATATATATATATATATATATATATATATATATATATATATATATATATATATATATATATATAAATATATGTCTACATTGTCTATTTAACACAACTTAATTAATCTTGGGACCTACAGAATGGCTGTAAACCCATTAATTTAGAGTTGGTTGGACATATAAACACCCTCTCTGTGGTGTGGATTTAATTTTTCTACTCGAGATAGTAAAAAATATAAATTTTTTAAAAAATAAAAAATTCAGTAAGGTAATGATATGTTTGTTAAAGAATACATAAATTTAGTGTGTATGCTTAACTAAAACTTAAATTATCATAATAAAAACTTTGAAATAAAAAAATTTGAATACCGGAAAATATTTAGATATGAAAAACATTTGGCATTCGTTTTAGATGGAGAGGAAAGATGTTGAAAAAAACGATTATCGGAAAAAAGTCGATATTTCCTTGGATTGCGATAATTCAAACAATTACCCTGAGATATTCATCCGTGTGACGTTTAGTGAGTTGTTCAGCACATAACACAAAATTTCAGCTTTTGGAGTCCTTGTCTATGGCAAGACTAGTTAGAAGTAACAAAGAATATCTTGATTGCGTATTTTACCATTCACAGGTAGAGAAAGCGAACTTGTATGATAGTCTGTTAAGCGTTATTAATTCTGAAACTTTATATTTATTACAGTCATGCATTTTCTCAAATAATATCTAGTATTTCTCTTGATAATGTGGTTTAAAGAGACCACTTCTTTCATTTGCCTTATACAAAGCCAATATTTTCAAAGGGAGAAAACAGATGATTGTCCATTACCATCATTTCTGCAATTTTAATATCCATTATTGTGTTTTTTTCGTTTTTAACGTCCCATATCTGTTTATTTTATTATTTAAGTTCCGAGAATAATCTACTTCATTATTAAAGTCGGTGTTTGAAACCATTTCGTCTTTTAACTCGTTTTTTCTTTCTTCCCCTTCCTTGCCGAGTCTTATATTCTTCCTTGTGTTTGCTACTTAGATGATTTTTTTTAACTCGGATGTCGTTCTTCCTTTCCGAGAATAGTTACGATTGCAAATTAACAATCAACACGATATATTTTTGAGGAAGAAGAGATACTATCTGAGAAAATACCGATACGGGACTAGGCAATGGAGGAAACTTCAATTTTGTTCAGAAGTATCTAACCATTAATAGTGATAACTGGGAAGATATTATTAGATAGGCCTAGTCAATAATATTATTAATGCTGATAATAGTGATGGTAATGGTAGTGATAATGATAATATTAATA
>JABUQX010005300.1:2500-5000 GCA_015478945.1 Trachelipus rathkii | reverse complement strand
ATACCATATTTATGTAATAGAGCTTCATGTGGATTGAATGAGAATTCGCATGGGAAAGGTCAAGAAAAAGTTTGAATCGAAGAGAGAAACTCTTTAGAAAAGTTTTCCTTCCAGGACGGAACTTTAAAAAGAAAGATTTTCATTCGATCACATTGGAAACAACTCAGTAAAATAATTAGTAAATTACTGAAAAACAATTTTCCGTTGGTATAATGAGGCAGAAATATCAAATGTTTTTACTTTACAATAATATACAACAAACGATGGAATTGGAAATAAACTTAAAAATGAAAAAAAAAAAGATGAAATAAATTATAAGAACGCAAGAAAAATTAAAAAAAATAAGAAAAGTCACACAACAAAAATTGATAAAACAAAATTTAAACGTTAAATAATAATAATAATAATAATAATAATAATAATAATAATAATAATAATAATAATAATATAATAAAAAACAATACCTGATGATATAAGATATAGATAAAATAATTCAAATAATAATAATAATTAATAATAATAATAAATCAACAAAAATGCAAAGCATTGATATAAGATATAGATAAAAAGTAGGAGTGGTGAATCATTACCAAGTTTAAATATATATATTATATATATATATAATATATATATCTATATATATATATAGTATATATATATATATATATATATATTTATTATATAATATATATATATTATTATATATATACTATATATATATAATATAGTATATAATATATCATATATATAATATTTGGCAAAGTCCAACTAAACGTGAGTTGAATGCCATTGTGAATAAGATGGATGCAGCCAGATTGAGGTGATGGGGCACCTGGAGAGGATGTAAGAGGAGAGAGTGGCCAAGAAGAGATGGGAGTGGAGACCGGAGGGAACGAAACCAAGAGGAAGACCTAGGAAGAGATAGGAGAGCTCGGTGGAGGACTCATTGAGAAGACATGGAATACCGTCGATGCAGGAGTTGAGGGAAAATGGAGTCTTGGAAGATAAAGGAAGATTCAGAAAAGTGCTGGCCCCGCTAACAGGGTTTCGAACCTTTCTGGGAGCGGTTGCAAGTTGTATGCAATATATTTCTTCTAAGAATAAGAATAAGAATAAGAATAAGAATAAGAATAAGAATAAGAATAAGAATAAGAATAAGACGAAGACGAAGACGAAGACGAAGACGAAGACGAAGACGAAGACGAAGACGAAGACGAAGACGAAGACGAAGACGAAGACGAAGACGAAGACGAAGAAGAAGAAGAAGAAGAAGAAGAAGAAGAGAAGAATTACAGAACTACGGAACACCGACTAGCAAAGACTTTACACTCCACTCAAGGCTAGTCTGTTGAGTATTTTTGTTTATTTAATTTGTTGGATGTGTCTACTGTTTTAAAACAAATCTGTTATGTATTTTTGAAATAAGTATATTATTTTACTATTTCAATGCAAACAATTGATTTGATCGATCACGAGCATGAATCTGCTGTCTAAACAACAAACATCGAATAGTCTGTTATAATATTTTTGTTTATTTAATGTGCTGGATATGTCCACTGTCAATGTGACATATGAGTTTGCTCATTCAGAACAGTTTCTGTTTCTAAGCAACAAACATCATAGTGCTACAAGTGGGTGAAATTTTTTTTTTGTGATTATTTTTCTCTACTCAGTGATCAATTTAGATCACCGTCTTAGAATACAGATATGTTTTATGCGGTGAATATCAAGGCTATTTATTACAGTTACTTCATTACAGTTATGAGTTTGTTCATCAGAACAGAATGTTTCTAAGCATCAAACATCATAGTGGTACAGTGTCAGAATTTTGTTTTGGATTATTTGTTCCTACTTAGTGTGACGATTAGATCACTATCTTTGAACAGATATGTTTCCAGGCGGTGAACTGCAAACTAATGATATTATAAGTTCGGCGGCCCAAATTCTTGTTAAGACTGTACTTTTAAACATTTTACAATAATCTCAATAGTTTCTTTGAGTTTACTTTATCTAGGTCACGTCTAATTTTATTGTTTTAATAAAATTAAAATCGAGGTTGAATTGAGTTCAAGGACCAATTTCCTTATAGTATTTATCAACTTGTCTTGAATAATCGATGTTGCTGCTGCTTCACTATTTCATTAAGAGAGGCTATTCCAGCTTCTCAATAACATCATAAGTGAGCGAAATTCTAGCATAATTGGTTTGAAATCGTTTATGACCAAAGTTTATGCCCTTAC
Source organism: Trachelipus rathkii (assembly GCA_015478945.1). Taxonomy (NCBI): domain Eukaryota; kingdom Metazoa; phylum Arthropoda; class Malacostraca; order Isopoda; family Trachelipodidae; genus Trachelipus; species Trachelipus rathkii. Next base: position 2,760 of record JABUQX010005300.1, on the reverse strand, counting down.
TCTGTGTTACATCTAAAATCGTATCTAAAGATTGCCTGTAATCGATATTGTCGAAATTTAGTTTAGTATTGAAAACTTCTATTTACACTTTCCTCTCAGTTTTTCTTGTCTTAAAGAATGTATATCGTAATTAACGTAAGTCAGTTACTCTATAACTTGCCTCTCAATTCTGGTATTAATTTTGTTGCCCTTCTTTGAATTCTTTCAATTTTTTCTGTGTCCTTTTTTGAAGTATGGACTCCAAAACTGCACTGCGTATT